>JARYGA010060477.1:25126-50627 GCA_030545235.1 Helianthus tuberosus | reverse complement strand
TAGATATGCATAAGAACCCGTAATTTGAACCTTGAATATTAGAAAACTGATATAACTTAATACTAATGACATTTTAAAGGTAACCAACAAGTTTGTTTGATCAAAACACAAACGAGTCAAAAAGTATCTAAATTGAATTTCAAGCCGACAGCTTGAAATCTAAAATTTTGTGAATTCAGATGTCGGGTTTTCACACCATGAGATGGAGAATTAAATTACGGCCACGTAGGAAAAAGAATCACGCGAATCAGATAAGTAGAACAAAAGTTATGCACATTTAAAGTTTGTTTTTTTGGAAAAAACTGGTGCTGGGCAGATATGCAGATCCAGGAACCAGACCTGCTGGAAATCATGCTCCCCCACGGCACGCGACAGGGCGACATGGTGCGGGCGCGACACGCGGGATCGCTCGTGGCCCGTGAAGGAAGACATGTAGTCTGTCGCGTGGCGCGACAAACCAAAAGTTGAAATTTTTATTTTTTTGTTATTTGTATGATACCGAAACTTGTTTATACATGTTATAATGTTGTCAAAACTAACAATTGTTGTGGTTTTGACATTAGGTGACATTCTTCTCACTCCGGATGCTAATCAAGCAAGAAATTAAGAACCGAACACACGGGATTAAAGCTTCCGCACGTTGTTTCGTTGTCATTTTAAATGACGATTCCGTACATGTTAAATTGTATTACTTTAAATTGTAAAAGTTTTAAATTACCCGTATTATTCAATAATAATTACATGTTTATTTTCGTAATTTATACGAAAACTGTTAAATAAATAGAAAGGGTGTTACAATAATTAACTAGCGTAATGTGGTAGGCCCCTCTTTTGAAGGTGACATTACCCTCGGCTAAGTGGTTTGAGTCAGCAGGGATACAATCCCAAGAAGCCGGGTTAATGTATTAATAGTAGTTTACATATGAGGGGATCAAGCCATTCGCACCCCCGCCATCCAATACCAGTGGGTATTGAAGGAGATCCTAGTAAGCTTGACCCAGGTCCTTGCAGGATCTATACACTGAACAAGGTAAGAACCTTACCAAACCATTCCCTTAACCCCCGACTAGGTAGCCAGCATATCTCTATATAGACCGTAGAGTTATGAATGGTGAAAATCTTTTATTTTATATAGACAGTAAAATAATGCCAAAACACCACGGACAAATGATAAGGAAGTTTCACCTTCAACATATAAAACTAGTTATTAAAGTCATTAATACAAAACCAAATAAAAAGTGCGAAAAGATTAAAAATCAAAAGTATTACATTAAATGCTTGTCTTAACCAAGTGATGTAAGAGACTTAGGCAAACATGGCCTTTGATTGTCAATAACTCTTACAATCAATCTTGGATCCCGAGACTACTATACACACTCTAAGATGGATGATGGTGGTGGATGTGGGTGTTGTGATGGTGGTGGAGTGTGGAGTGTGGGTGAAGTGGGAGAGAGGTGGTTTGCCAATGGATGCCTTTGAAGTGAACCAAGCACCCCTATTTATAACTTGTATAGAAGCCCGGACACGGCCCCGTATCCGCTGGACACAGCCCCGTGGCCATCCTCTTTCTTTTTCTTCATTAATTGCAATTGTCTGTATTAGGCTCCACACGCCCCCATGTCCGCTGGGCACGGCCCCGTGTGTAGAAGCGTATCTGTACTATCAAGATTTGCAAGATTTTGCGAATATTAGCGTTGACCACGGCCCGTGTTGCGCTGGGCACGCCCCCGTGCTGGGAATAGAAGCTTCTATAACTTTTTCCTTTCTTTAGACATCTGGCCTCGCCCCCGTGTCCGCTGGGCATGGGGCCGTGGTCAGCCTTCTGATCTCTTGTTTTTGCTTGGGAAGATGTTGTCGAGGGGTCGGGCATGCCACGTTTATTCCTTTTCTTTGTATTTATGTTAGATTTGGCTGCATATTTGTTCCTTTTGTTCAATTAAGCTCATTTGGTCCTGAAAATAGAAAAGGAAGACAAAAGCACACTTTATTAGTACTAAAAAAGGGTTAGTTTTTTGCCTCATTTGATTTAATTTATATTTTGCATTTTACACACATCAATCACATAGAATATTTTGCTTTATTGGCTATTAACCAATCTATTCCTAATACAATATCAAATCCAGCCAGATTCATTGGGTAAAGATTCTTGCTCCATGCAAGATTTCAGTGATCTTAATGGATTCTCCATTCGCGGTTTCTACTAGACAATCTTGTTGAAGTTTAGTTAATGGTTGATTGAGAAGTTTGCAAAATAAAGTATTAATAAAACTTTGGTTCGCACCAGAGTAAAATAATACTTTAGCAAAAACATCATTAACTAAAAACGTATCGGCAATCACGTCCGGAATCATCTTAGCTTCTTCGGCTGTCAAAACAAATGCCCTAGCATTCTTAGTAGTCTTGTTGTTCATGGCTAAAGCTAGTTTCGGACAGTTCGGCTTGATATGTCCTTTTTCTCCACAGTTGAAGCACACTCCATTACTAGGTTTCTTCCTACAGTCTTCTTCCTTGTGTCCTAGTATCTTGTAGAAATTGCAGTAGGTGGAGCATCTTCCTAAATGCTTCTTATTGCAGGCTTTGCAATAAGATATAGAGGTAGAACCTACATTTTTCCCACGGTTGGAATTACTGTAGCGAAATTCTTGGGTAAGCCTTTGAGCTAGGTTCTTCCTCTGGTTCTCTTATTGTGTACGTACCAGTTCATCAGTCAAGGTATTTCCTAGTTCTACAGCTTCTTTTATGGTTTGGGTTATAGTTGTCTTAACTACATGTCTAATTTCACTGATTACTCCCCAGATATAACAGGAGATTAATACTAGTTCTGGTGAAGCTAGGGTTGGCACTATTCTAGAATGTTCGAAAAATACAGTAGTGTAACCCTTACAGTCTATTCCAGTCATTTTATGGTTTAAGAACTTATTAGCTATCTGTTCTTTTTCATTGGGAGGACAAAATTTCCTTTCAATCATATTCTTAAACTTAGTCCATTCCATATCATAGGCTCTGTCACTTCCCCTAGACTGGAGAATAGTATTCCACCATTCTAGAGCGGCATTCTTAAACATATTGGAAGCAAACATGATTTTGTCTTCCTCTGCACACTTGCTTATTTTTAAGACTGCCTCAGTTTTTTCTATCCAGCGTAGAGCTGCAATGGCTCCTTCATTGCCCAAGAATTCTATTGGTTTACAAGACCAGAATTCTTTGTAAGAACAACCATAAGACATGGTTCTTCTTCTTTTTGGAATAGGCACTTGAAGTAACGGTCCATTGTTTACGATGTGACTGGGTTCCGTAGGTGGTCGTTTACTTCCACTATTATTTTTATTGTTTTCCGCTTCCATAACCGTTTTGATAATATATGGCATAACGTCTATAATTCCATGTGCCACTGTATGTTGGATGACACTGTTATCTATTTGGTTGCCGTTATTATCGTTATTCGGGTTTTCTTGATTCACTTTGTTGTCCATCTGAATTATAAACATTTATCAAGTATTAATATCACAAAACAATATTTAATGCGAATAATCACACAAACACAAACAGGTTGGTCAAAATCGTCGTGCATTGCGACATTTACTCTATTTTATATATCTATATCTATTACAAACACAATTGGAATTTAAAATACAATACTAGTATGCATCAGTAGCTATTGGATTATCTATCTTAGTTGATTTTTTTCCAACTTACACACACACACACACACACATATATATATATATGGAAATGGGTTCGGGAGAAAACGCTCAAAAGTGTGAGAACGGTGAGAACGCATCCTGGCCCAACACGTGTCCTGCGACATAGATTAAAATAAGACCAATTTTTCTTTTGGCGTTTAGTGAATTTTTGGCGTTTTAATACCCTTTACAAGGTGCTTTGCCAGCAGTTGTTCTCCCAGTTTTCATTCTACTAGCGTTTTGGTGTTTGTAGTTTTTGGAATTTTATATAATAATGTATTTTTTATAGAGAATTAGATAACAAAACAACATATAACTTGATATCAATACAATATAAAATGAAAACAAAAATAATAAAAAATGGTAATCTAATTTTTCTTTCCAATCTTCAATGTCATAAGCCTCTTCCTAATTAAATTTGTTTTTGGCGTTTTGAACCTTTTATGAATAATTTAGCTTCCTTCATAAACCCCATCTTTTTCAGAAGAAGCTGCTTAGTGGCATCGTGTTTTTTGGTGTGATATTCTTGTTTGGTGGCATGTCGTTAAAGATCAACTCTTGCTTGATGCTATTTGTAATAATGGAGTCCAAAATAGCATTTTACACTTGTGTTGATCCCTTTATTCGATGCATTTAATCATTAAGAACAAAGCTCACATGATGGCATATCACAGTCATCAGTCTCTTTTTTTTTGAATATTTTTCCATCTCATTCAGTAAAATATTTTTGAGTTAACCCCCTCAGAAAAAGGATCCATTTCAGTGAAAGCTTTGCCATCTGTGGCGTTTTAAAGGGAGTGGTTTCTAGAGGATATGGCGTTTTTGTGTTTTCTAGGTGTGATTAATTTCATTGTGTATAGACCCCTCTCTTATAGGAGTTTTTTGGCGCGTAGTTTAGGCGGGACTTTTTATTGTAATAAATGATAGTAATAAAGTAACTGTCTTTTCAGTTAATGGTTTTGTATTTACTGTGTTGATCAGCTTTTATCAGTTTTATAGGTTATAGACATCTCATCTTCTAAGTTTGGCGTTTTTTAAATGGCGTTATGCAGACCAACATGACAAAATACAATAACGGAGTAAATAAAATATTAAGCAGGAAATATTTTTTTGTTATTTTTGGCGTTTTGTTAGGGTTAACCATTTTTAGTATTTTTTTTTTGCGTTTTGCTAATAAAGATAGAAATATATCATTTAATTATCTTAAAAAAAAGATTAAACAGAAGAAAAAAAAGAGGAAAAAAATTAAAATCCTTCGTCAGAAGGTACTTTATCCGAATAGTATCCATCACTTGCGTCATCTTCTTCCTTCTCGGAGTCTTCATCTGGATCTTCATCCATGTCATCACATTCACCTTCATCAGCTTCTTGTTCCTAAAGATTCTGAAGCCTCCACCTGAACATGTCTTGCGTTAACTCCAATTTTGAGTCTATTTCTGTGTTGGTACAAGTGGCGTTATGCAATTCTTCAATGAAACTCAGACGCTGCTTTGTCATGATGTTCTCTAGCCAGTAGACTTCCTGTTCTCCGCTGTCGTATGTAACTGTCACCATGTCTGTTTCATCATCAAAACGCCATGATGTCATGACAGGGTCTTGCTTCACATCTCATTTGATTGGTCCAAATTTGCTGGTTAATGCTTTCATAAGCATATGCGTTTCATGGCATTCGTTGTCTAGAGCGATGCCAATGGATAAGATTCGCCTTTCTATCTCTTCTTCCATCTTCAGAATTGCCCTGACCGTCTTAACATACACCCTCCTTCTGTTGTCAAAATGGAGGACGTATCGCCTGATTCCCAGAGTGTATCTCCACGAAACGATTGTTGCCATTTTTTGGCGTTTTGGTTAAGTTGGCGTTTTTGGTTAACGAAATTTTTTTGCAGAAAATGGATAGATTGAAGTGATTATGGAAGCTATGTTTTACCTTTGTTTATATAATGATGTTTTTGGCTCGTAATTTTGGAGGGAATTTCTTCTAATAAATGTTAATAACTGAAATTCAGTTATTGTGTTGTTTCATCTTCCTGTAATATTCAACGCGATTTATTACTAATTTTTGGCGTTTTGTTTTTAATGGCGTTTTTTTTGTATGGTGTTTTATCATTTGATGGCGTTTTGAATATGAGCGGTAAAAGACCTTTTTACCCTTAATGAAGCGCGTCCCACATAATAAAAGTGATGTTATTTACGAAAACGCCACCACGCAATCTAGTCCATGGATTGTTTTGATCGGACGATCCATAAGTGTTCTCACCGTTCTCACACTTTTCACCGTTTTCTCTAAATCTTGACCCTATATATATATACATATATATATATATTATTGTTACTGATAGGGGTTCATCCAATATTGCATGTTACGCTCGTCATACTTCCAAACGAGCCTCTCCCCTCTTTGCCTCATCTTTTCACTTTCATCTAATAACTCCTCACCAAAGGTGCGAAGTTCTTGCACGTTCTCGGTGCTCATGGGTGGTTCGGGTGCTGGTATCGGGTCAGGGTACTGTGGCATTGGTTCTTCATATGGGTATGGGTTTTCTAGGATCTCTCAAATATATTGGTCATTATCCCAGTATGGATCTAGAGGGTCAAGGTTAGGGTAGAGTGCTACAGGGTTTTATATGGGTTCCTCTTGTGGGTGGATTCTGGGTAATCCCTGTGGTCGTCAAACCATGGGTCATAATCTGGAGGATGGGGTGCTGAGACTTTAGGGATTTCGGTTGGGTCGAAAGCAAGTAATGGAATCTGGCCTCCTGGGTTAGGTTCGATTTCCATGGGTTGTGTTGCGAACAAGGGTAATGGCTGTGGTGTTATGATTTGTTCAAAATTTGGGTCTGCGGTTGTGGTAGCTAGTATGTGGAAATTTTCCAATCGTCTATTGATTAGATCCTGAGTCTAGGCATTCATCTCCCTATTTGCTGCTGCTAAGGCTCTCTGCTGCTGTAATTTCCTCATTCTTTTTCTACGCTAGTGAGGTCTCCGACTGAACTATCCTCTCTTTTTGGTAGGGAATGCCTCTTCGGATTGCGCTTTGAATATGAAAATCCCCTCTTCTGTGTCAGCTGAATACCCCGAGGGGTAGGCTGGGAAGAAGTTCATTCATCCTTAGGAGAACTAGACAGTTGACGATAAGCGTCTGATGGTCCTTGATCACTCATACTGTAAACTAACAAATTGTCAAATAACACAAAACAATAATATATACAGATATGCACGTAATCATGTAGATTATTTCCTAACATAATGGATAAAATTTTGGTGTCAGCAGAACACTTCTTTGGCTGAAATCAGTGGTTGTAGCTCTGATACCACTCTTTGTCGCAACCCCCGACCCCTAGTCACTTGGGAACAGGCAGCCGCAAGCTCAGATTCAGTGGTCTAGGTGTTTATCAATTTGGCAGCGGAATTTACATCAGGATCGTAGTTAGGAAATATTTTATCACAGTAAAATACCACTTTTTTATAATAATAAACACATGGGAAATTCCCAAGTTTCCATTACAAACATGTTTATAGGGATAAACCCTAATTTATTGAAATAAAACATCTTCTTTATTTAGGTAACTTTTATAGCCACTTTTCCAAGCCTTCAGTGCTGTCCAACTGTCTTCTATTTGGCTTTCACATTTTGTTACCTGAAACGCATTTAAAAACATTTATCAGTGGGAAATACTGGTGAGTGAATCCCAATTTAATCAAGACCAGTTTTATCATTGTACAACATTGAGGGCGATCTCGCAATTACATTTGTTTATATTTCTACTTTAATTACCACCCACGGTACTGTCAACCCGACTTGTGGTCAAGTTACTACTCACAGTGTAGTAACAAATTTTGTATACAAACCCCCAACATACCGACGATAATTGTAGAATACAAATACTCAATCACTGTTAAATATAAATTAAAACAATTGAGGTTTTGTAAAAAAACAGTTTACGAAAAGAAGGATTACTCACATTGCTATTTTAGGTTTTTCCTTGTGACTTCCTGGTTATAATCTATTAATTAAACAATGCACACGTGTTAGTATAATAACCCAATTTACATTAGTTATACCCTCCCCGAGACAGAAACTCCAACGACTACGTCGGGCAGAGCCTCGACAGGCGTTACGGAGCACTAGATCAATCGGGCAGCGTATCTAATACGTAACCGGGGGTTATGATACTTACATCGAGGCAGAGCTTTGCTATTTTAGTAAGTATAATACCAGATATTAATTCTAATATTCAGAAATAGAGAGAGATGCACGAGATTTGAACGACGAAAATGAAATGCTGATCGCCTCTATATATAGGGCTGTTACGGCAGTCCCTCGCGCCCCGCGAAAGAGACCACAAGGGTCTTCGTAGCCCGCGAGCTAGGGGTGTAGGGCCTAGGCTTGCTGATTCGCTGGTTTAGCCTCGACGGATGGCAGGACACGTGGCAGGAGGGGGTGAAGGCGGGTGGCCAGGCGCTCACGCCCCGCGACAGCCTTTTGTGGCTCTGTCGCGCCCCGCCAGGAGCCATTAAATTTTGTTTTGCTTTAATTTTTAATAAATTAAAGTATTTAGGCCCACTTTTCGTATACGGTGTATAGGGACGTTCTAAATATTTTAGAAAGGGTTGTTATATATATATATATATATATATATATACATAGGGGATGGATCATGAGAAAACTAGTTTTAATAAGTAAACTAAAAAACTAAAAAACAACCATTGATCAAACAAGATCAACGACTGATATAATTCAGCAAACAAATCACGGACATTTATCTTTAATTTATACACGGGAGGGTAGTTTGGGAAATATACAAGTAAAAAAATAGACCACCTTTCCTCACCAACATTCGTTCAGATCTGAGAAAAAAAGAAACTCTCCATCTCTCTCGGCGACATCCTAGGGTTTCATACAAATGGAGATCGCTGCACAATCGGTCCATCAAATCGGAAAAAAATCGAAGATCTACCAGGTACGAACTCGTATCACGTTAATTTGCCTAAAAATCATCACACATTTTGATGTATCACTCACACAACACATCGATTATAACTATGTTCGCACCGATCACTGTCAGTATATACAAAATTGATAAAATCGTCACATATTTCATGTTTAAGTCGTTAATTGTGGATGATAATTGACATTTGTCATCTGTAATATACTGATATTGATTTAAACACATATAATCGCCCAAAATATGTGATACATGTATGAGATTCATGACTACAATGTTGAATGATAGTTAGGATGAGTGAAATGTGTCTCACATGTGTGATACTCGTGTATACGGTTCACATGTGTAGTACACTGTTGAATGATATTTAGGATGCGTATAATGTGTATCACGTATGTGATACTCGTGTATACGGTTCACATGTGCAATATAATGTTGACTGATAGTTAATATGCACGTAACGTGTCACACATGTATGATACTCATGTATATGGTTCACATGTGCAAATATAGTGTTAAATGATAGTTAAGATGAGTGACATGTGTCTCACATGTGTGATACTCGTGTATATTGTTCACGTGTGTTGTACACTGTTGAATGATATTTAGGTTGCGTGTAATATGTATCACATATGTGATACTCGTGTATGCGGTTCACATGTGCAATATAATGTTGACTGATAGTTAGGATGCGCGTAATGTGTCACACATGTATGATACTCATGTATATGGTTCACATGTGCAAATATAATGTTAAATGATAGTTATGATGCATGTAATGTGTCTCACATGTGTAATACTCGTGTATACAGTTCACATGTGTAGTACACTGTTGAATGATATTTAGGTTGCGTGTATTGTGTATCACATATGTTATACTTGTGTATACTGTTCATATGTGTAATATAATGTTGAATGGTAGTTAGGATGCGTGTAATGTGTCACACGTGTATTATACTCGTGTATATGGTTCACGCGTGCAATATAATGTTAAATGATATTTATGATGCGTGTAATGTGTCACACACGTGTGGTACTCATGTATACGGTTCACATGTGTAATACAATATTGAATGATAGTTAGGATGCGTGTAATGTGTATCAAATGTGTGATAATTGTGTATACGGTTCACATGTGCAGTACAATGTTAAATTAAATTTCGGATGTGTGTAATATGTATCACATGTGTGATACTCGCTTATACGGTTCACATGTGCAATACAATGTTAAATGATATTTCGGATATGTGTAATGTGTCTTACATGTGTTATACTTGTGTATACGGTTCACGTGTGCAATACAAATGAAATATATATATACATATATATTCTTATGATACGATAGCCATGTGTAATATAAATGATAAATATATTATTGATATACGATGATTATATGAGTTGTAATTACGAATCGTAACCACCACTTGTGTATTATTGTCACACATATAATTGTATTATATTACACACATGTTATATTAATGATATGTTCCATCTAGCAGATAAGGCAATAAAAAGAAAAAAAAAGAAAACAAATGATGGCGAACCTCAACAAGGATGAAGGTACCGACAATATCGAAACCGACCAGGCAAAACCAGGTATTACTAAAAAAAACATTAATATTCTATTCTTAACATTACTGCCATTAATATTCATTCATTTATTTGTTCATCCGTTTACTCAATACTTATGGTTATTCTTTATGTTTTATTTATTATTATTATTATTATTATTATTATTATTATTTAATATGACAAACAACATCACAGTTCGCAAGAAAGTCACTTTCGTGTTTAAATCGAACAAGAAGAAAAAAAAGGATGTTCAAGACAGCGAAATTAAGTACATGCACAACAATATCAATGATGAAGGCCATAACAAAGAAAACGAAGCTGTAGACAACAACAACAACGATAAAGCTCGGGACACCAAAAGTAATGTTGTGAACAACGAAGAACTCGGTAAGTTACGTAACAGTAAAAAGAAATACATATGTTCATTTGGAAGCATTGCATACCGTTCTAACGCACACACACGTTCATATACACATATACATCGTGTATTTTATTAATTTATTTCTTTTTTTATAAAACAGCCAACAGTACGAATCAGTCATTGGCAAATAAAAGGAAAAGGCCGAAAGCATCTGCCACGACCGATACTGTTACAGGTATGTAATTAATACGCATATATACGTCATTAAGTGTATGTGTATTGCACACGTGCACCACGGGTATAATATATGATAATGATATATGTACCAAACTGTTACGTAACTGTACTGTACTGTATTTACGTGTGAGTTAAATGCATTTTTTAGTGAACACATGCACCACAATTATGGTTGTTAAGCGTTAACATGTGATTACGTGTTATACGTATTATATTACACGTATGCTATTGAATATGAATGTAATGCACATGTGCATCATAAATGTAATGTGATATGTGCAATGCAATTGAACACCGTTAATATAACATATAACTGTACTGAAATGTATATATGCGCGAATAAACTCATATCTGTTAAACACATTGATACGGTCAAAGGGTTAAAACAATAAAAAAACATGAACTTAAATGGATATTTTGTGAAACGCCTGGACTAAATTTGTAATTGTAGCTAATAGTTAGTCAGTTAGTTGGTCACGATTTACTGCCAAAAAAACTGTTAACAGTGAATAACAAACTACATTGGATTCATCCCTAACTTTTGTGTTCCCCTATATATATATATCTGTTCTGTCGGTTACCGTGTGATTATATGTTGTATGTGTTATATTACACATGTGATTGAATGTGCATCCAATGCACACGTGTATTTTATTTATTTATTTATTTTTTTTTATGAAACAGCCAACAACACGAATCAGTCATTGGCAAATAAAAGGAAAAGGCCGAAAGCATCTGCCACGACCGATATTGTTACGGGTATGTAATTAATACGCAAATACACGTCATTAAGTGTATGTGTACTGCACACGTGCACCACGGGTATGATATGCGATAATGATATATGTACCAAACTGTTGTGTAACCGTATTGTACTGTATTTACGTGTGAGTTAAATGCATTTTTTAGTGAACACATGCACCACAATTATGGTTGTTAAGCGTTAACATGTGATTATGTGTTCTACGTATTGTATTACACGTATGCTATTGAATATGAATGTAATGCACATGTGCATCATAAATGTAATGTGAAATGTGCAATGCAAGTGAACACCAATAATATAACCTATAACTGTACTGAAATGTATATATGCGTGAATGAACTCATATCTATTAAACACATTGATACAGTCAAAGGGTTAAAAAAAACATGGACTTAAATGTATATTTTGTGAAACGCCTAGACTAAAGTTGTAATTGTATTTAATAGTTAGTTAGTTGGTCACGAATTACTGCCAAAAACTGTTTAACAGTGAATAACATACTACAATAGATTCATCCCTAACTGTTTGTGTTTCCTTATATATATATATGTTCTACATATTACCGTGTGTTTATATGTTGTATGTGTTATATTACACATGTGATTGAATGTGCATCCAATGCACATGTGCACCATTAATGTAACGTCATAACGTCTGATGTTTTGCAGGTGTGCATATTAAAGCCAGAAAAACAATGAAACGCTCAAATGCACCTGATGCTAACAATGACAACCCAGTAAACAAAGGATCTGTTACCGTAAAACTGAGGCCGAGGAAGTCGATACGCTCGAAAACAGTTGACGATGAACACAAAGACGCAAAAAACACACCCAATGGTAAAAAAATGAAGGTTACAAACGGTAATAATTGGTGTTCAATACGAACACGTGTATCTCCGAGACAACTGTGTATAGCGATAAAGGGTATGACAGAGAAACAGAAAGAAGCTGTTAGAAGCCTAGGTTTTGATAAACTTCTGTCAATCCAAAACGACGGAATACCTGGGAGGTTGGGCCATTACGTAGTTGACAATCTTAACACGGACAATATGGAGATCAATGCAGGATGTGTTACGATTAAGATTGATGGGGATGCAATCCACAACCTTTTGGGGATAAGAAACCATGGTATATATATGGAAACATTCGAATACAAGAAAAATTTTGTTGGGATTACAAAGGAATGGAGAAACATGTACAAGGGAAGTTACGTTACACCTTCGGCCATATCAAAAAACATAGAGGAGAACGGCGATGATGATGGAATAATGTTCAAACTGATTTTTTTGACATTATTCATGAGCACATTTGTTGAAATTCAAGACCAAGGAAAGTGTGATCTTAATTTCCTACACCATATGACGGATGAAATAAACCCACAACATGTTGATTGGTGCGCGTACATCGTCAATTCGATCAAGAAATGCAAAAAAACATGGAGAAGGTGTGACAAGAATTGTTTCTTCGCGGGCGCGTTAACAATCCTAACGGTATGTATTACATGTTTTATATACGCGCACGTATGTGTATGTGTGTAAATGTAATTCACAAAGTATGTTTGTTATTACTATAATGATCACATGTGCATGTTAATCAGATTTAACGTGTAATATGACATGTATTACACATGTGATATGGATTGTATTTATAGTTAACATGTAATATAAAAAATTGTGCTTGTAATTCACTTGTAATGTATGTGCATTTGTAATTCACACGTGTGATTCACATATGTATCAACTGATATGTTCTAACTGTTTTATGTCACACATGTGAACAGCTATTGTACGTTGATCGAACGAATGTCCCTCCAATAAATGTTGAACGACATATGAGCCCGCTTGAATTCTGGACATTCGAAAAGTTGCAAAAGAGAGAGAGAATCGAATTGAAAAATGGAGGTTTTGGCATGGGTGAGTTAAGAGATCAATACGTTTATCCAAAAAAGACACATCTGAACATGACACAAAAAACAATTTGAACGAGATAATGCTTTATGATGATACGAGTAATCCAGCTGATTTGACGGTACGTTATTGGATACATTTATCCGAACCTGTATTATATATATATGTATATACTCCACACGTGTGCTACATACTTATCATTTAATATCAACAGGGACATGTTACAAAACCGGACGCTCTGTTCGATCGCATCACGAGGGACAAAAAAATATTAGAAAAAGCGTTGTGTGATGCATGTTTGGATTTCCCAGACGTAGCTGAGATACAAAACTGCATACACAAATACAAAACAATATACAAAGAAGTGATTGATATCAATGAGCATGTAATGCAAACTGGATGGGCACAGTTTTTTGAAGAAAACATTGGAGAAATCATTGCAAAAATGAACAAAGTTGAACATGTGCAAAAGAAGAAAGAACGTGACAACTCAATGCCAAACTTTGATCTCGGCATTAGTTCACAAGATTCTGGGAGCATATCGGGTGAAATAAACTTAAAATCTGCCGAGCATCAACAAAGCGCGTCTATTAATCAGCCGGTAGACATCAATGAAAAACTGAACGACGACGAACAACTGATATGGTCATATATGTTGTCAATCGCCCATGACAAAAATGATGGAGAAAAACGACAAACAACTCAAGAAAAGGATGTAACGAAAAAGAAAACGAGAGCAATGTCAGAAGAAGATGCAAAAGCAGAACAAAAACAAATGGAAAAGGAACCGAAGGCAGCAAAAATAGAAGCAGAAAAGAAAGAAGTCGAAAGACTGTTCTTGTAAGTTTTATTACATTTATGCATTATGAAGTTTGCAAACTGTTATTATGATTCACATGTGTAACTGATGTGAACATATGTATACAGGAAAGATATCTTCGCAACTACATACGGACTAGAAACAAAAGCGTTTCTGTTAGCACACCTTATTCCAGGCAAACAACTGTACACATGTGCTATAGATTGTTGGGCGGGTGTTTTGATTCATCAAGAAGGTTTGAAAAATAAGGATGGACCTAAACGTTTGTTTTGTCACACGTCTACAATTGTAAGTATTATATGATAAACAAATTCTTACCATTACTATTAAATATACTCAAACGTTTTTTTTTATAATAATAACAAAACAGAATGGATGGATGCTAAACAGAAAGCATACTGTGGAGGCAAGGACAGCAGCATTCAAAAAGAACCTGTTAATAGTGCTTGAACGTAATGCTGACAGGCTTGATCTGAAATCATATGATGTAGTTGTGATTCCTGTACTGGAAAGTCACCACTATTACATAGTATGCTTTGACTTGAGGGAGCCTTCAATTGAAGTGATAGACAATATGCATCCAAAATTTTCTTGGGTATCGATGAAAGACGGTAACAGCTTCACGTCAAAAGGCACACCAAACAAGATTGTAAGTTATTAACTATAATTACAATGACATTAAATATCGATACACATATGCACCATTTCAATGTGGATGTTGATATCACCTAACATATAGTTTATTATTGGTAGAAACATACCGTATGTGCTTACATGCGTAGTGTCCAACACCCGAGTGCACAAGCATTATCAAGCGTAACGCTATCAAAGAAAGAGATTGGTTGGGCAACAAGAGACAACTTCACTGACTGCGGTATTTTCGCCATGCGGCATATGGAGTTGTGCTATGGAAAGAACAAACCGTTTGAATGCGGATTCAACAACAGGGAATCAATGCAACAAAGTCAGATAAACAACCTCAGAATGAAATATTGTGCAAGAATCCTGCTTTCTGATGCAAACGTGTTCAAAGAAAATGTTATAGCGGATGCAAAGAATGAAGCGAACACGGCCAAAGGATAGATGGAAAATCTAACGCACATGTGAAACACTATCATTTCGATATTGCTTTTGACTATTATATCGTATTGATACAATCTTTAGATGTTATGATTGATACAATATTATTAGTATGACATGACTGTGTAAGACATATTATGCTTTATGCTCGTTTGAATTCTAGCATCTACATCGGATACGAATGTTTATCGGTGTTGACAGTTGTATGCATTTCACGTGTGTAATGTTGTAGCAAACAGTATCATACAAAAGAAAAAACTTATCATACAAAAAAAACGTATCACAACTTTACGGTAACGTTATACAACACACGTGAAATACAACTACATAACTATATACATATATGTATAAAAAAAACCCGAATGTATCATGACTTAGGTTATTCTGAATAATATTATTTATAATATAATAGCAAAATCATATGAAATATCCATATAAAATGATTGTGAACTAATACATCAGACGTGTAATATAATGTCAAAATCAATGTTACCATAAAACAAGTAATGCATACATGTAGTATAATATCATATTGAATATAACATAAAAATATGTAACACCATGTATGCTTATGTAACATAAACTCAAGTTTAAACATGTAACACAATCCATAAACACATGTCATCACAAACAGTATGCATGTGTAATACTAGAAGAAAAAAAATCCATAATCCCACGAAATTTATTCGATGCACATGTGTAATGTAAGAGTCACATTGCTTATTATGTAAAACAAGTCTCAATACTGTATAAACCAAATCACTCATCAAGCGGGCCGGACGAACGTATGGTGGATCTTCTAGTGGATCTTCTAGTAGCCCGAGTACAAATGCGGGACGATGGTCCAGCAGACGAATCAACGGCACCAACATGACATGAATCTTCTGGAACAACAACATTACCAGCTTTAGCAAATTTCGCAGCAGCAGCCGCGGCTTCTTTGGCAGCCCGAACTTTTTCACAATTACGTGAGTCTTGATCATTAACGTATTTCTTGCATTTTCCACACAGCCTAGTAGTTTTAGCACTATTAACAACGGCCTTTTCCCCGGGACCAATGAGTCGATGGTTGGTACCGCACCCTTTGTTTCGGATGCCTTGTGGCGGATTTATCGAAACTTCCATATCTTCAGGCTGTTTGAGAAGGTCACTGGTCACAGCCGATGTCTTGTTACACACCGGTTCGGTCGGGAATTCACGAAACACACGATTCCTAATTTCTTTAATTTCCCCAGATAACTCAGAAAGTTTACCAATATTACGCCTTAAACGATCAGTACACTCAATGACCAAATCAAAAATCTCATTCCGGATTACAGATTCTCCATCTGTATCAACAGAATACCTGTTCGACATGCTAAAAACCCTCCTTGGCAATATGTCTCGTTTCCATCTACCAGGTTGATACTGAACGGGAATTTCATCAACCTGGTTGTATCTATACACGCAAAAGGCATGCCTACACAAATAGCCAAGGCGCGTATAACCCATACACGAACATGAAACCGATCTATCACGTGTATCAAAACTGACCTGCATCACATGTGTATAGGTTACAAATGTTAAAAAACATAACGTTATTAATTATAATGAACATATGTAATACAACCATATAATAAGCCAAATTGCCTCAAATTCATTAATATCTTTGTACTACCTGTTAGTATGAACATCATCATCATCATCATCATCATCATCATCATCATCATCATCATCATACTCAGTAAATCCCACCAATAGCAAAGCAAAGGTAGGGTCTGAGGAGGGTAAGATGTAGACAACCTTACCTCTACCCCCGTAGGAATAGAGAGGCTGCTTCCAGTGAGACCCCCGGCTCGATAGTAGTTTTGCATCAAGCCTTGGACATAAGGCACATAACACTCAGCAATCGGGACAAAGACCGATTAGTGCATGTACCATTTTGTCTTTCAGCTATCAACACTACCACATGATGCATGATTAACCGTCCTCAGCTTTTAACGTTATTTTCACAAAATTAGTAAAATAACGTTAAAATTAGTGCACTTTCACTTTTGCCCCCCGATGGCCCACACATATATACATTATATGCGCATACCGCAAGCGGGGCATTACCTGTTAGTATAAACAATGGTATAAATTTTTACCCCATCAAGTTCTGGGGTTTTTGAAGCAATATAGCAGAATGTCATGCCTCTATATATCTCTTTTTGCACCTCCAAAAACAGCGTATGTGTATATAATTCCGATGCATGTCTTTCAATAGGCACGTTCTTCGGCATTGATGGTGCTGTTGTGTTACTTTCGAACTCCAGTCTGCGTTGAGTGTACCGTTGCCCATCAATTGATGTGTCGAAACACATCAAGAATTGCACGAGCGTGTTTGTTCCACTAGAATTTGTTTTAAACAGGGAATTCGAACTCTCACACCTCGAGGTGGTTTTCATTAGACAACACATGTGCACGTCCCTAAAATAGCACGGAACCCATTGATCCCTAATCTCATACATCTCGTTCAGCCAATTATTTTCTTTCAAGTGTAACCCTTCCATAAGCAAATTCCATCGTTCTTCAAATTCTTCAGGTGTGATAAACAAATTCCACACAAGCTTATGTATAGCAGCTCTCAAGTCTATATTTTCCAATACATCACCAGCAATCTAAATATAAAAAATCACAAACATGAATGAATGACATGAAAGTATACAACTATTACACATATTTAGATGAATGTGTGTAAAAATAATATCATACCTTTGCAGGAATTTTCCTTACAATATGCCACATACACAGTCGGTGAATAGACTTATTGAATACACCAGAAACTGCTTGTTTCATCGCAGCATCCTGATCGGTCAACACCAACGTAGGTTGCTTATTGTTATGAGCTTTAAGGAATGTGGTAAGCAACCACGTGTAAGAACCAATTGTTTCATCGTATAATAGCCCAGCACCAAAGGTGACACACTTTTTATGGTGATCGACACCGGTAAACGGAACAAATATCATGTTATACCTTCAAAACAACATAAAACAATGAATTTAGTGTGATATGACAAACATAACATCAGTAATACATTCATTAGTAAAATGAAATCGTTATTTCATACATGTAATACAACAAAACAATGTAACTGATTGTAACCACAGTGTTCGTATCATTTATGCAACATAATAAAGAGAGAAAACTTACTGATTCGTATGATATGTTGCATCAAAACCTAACACATCTCCGAAGGCTTCGTAATTGCATTTGGATACGTCATCAGCCCAGAACAATGATCTTAACTCACCGTCAACCACCACACATTCAAAAAAGAAATTTGGCTGATTTATCATACGGGCTTTTAACGTATCAACCACCATCTGTGCATCCTTCTTGCCGATAAAAGACCGTAGATCTCTAGTGAAATTTTTGAATTCTACTACAGTCCCTTGTACGTTATGGTGCCCACCCTTTAACGAAGCTCGAATCTTATGCGCGACATTAGGGCCAATTTTGTTCAAGCTTAGTTTGTGAATGAACCTCTGGTCATCATAACTAAGCTTCCTCTTTTTTCTGGTAAAGTCTAAATTGTCCTTGTCAACCAATCCATGGTTATGAGCTTCAATAAAACCATATATGAAAAATTTTGTAGTGCCTGGTATAGCTTTAAGCTTTATACGCGCCCTACAGTCAGTAACTTTGTAGCTGCTACTTCGAGATACTTTAAAAGCACTAGGGTCCATCGATTCAAGTTGTGTTTGCTTAGGTTTACTGGACCTGGTACATTGCATATACCTATGTGTAACAACAGTTCCATTTTTCTTCATGGCACCCAAACGTACAGAAAACCCAGACCTCTCAGCATAATACTTGTACATATTCTCAACATCGCTCCATGTGTCAAAAACCACTCCGATAGTAGGTGTATATTCAGGAGACACCAAAGGTTTCCAGAACTTTTTTCCATCAGTTGTTATGTATACATGGCTGGTTATATCTCCTTCAATATGAACACGAAAATTACAGTCAAATAAAAAAAAAATATTGCACGTATGCATTATATTAATATATTTAAAATTAATGATTAATGATATATGCAGTTCACATCATAATACAAACACGTGTACACATGTGTAATACACATTATTTTTTTTAATAAATAAATAATTTACCTAATTGATCGACGTCATACAAACGTAATGGACGGACATTATGACTGCCATAACTTGAATTGTTAACATCAGTTGAATCATCGATACGTTCGTGTCCTTCATCATCGTTATCACCTGACCTAGAACCGATTAATGCGTCATCAATAATTGCACCAGTGTTTGTAGAACTGCTAGATGAAGCCATGCCTGAACGATTTAACAACAATATCGATTAAACAACAATCAAACATATCTGAATTCCGATTATTAACAATATGTGATAAAATAAACATGAAATCCGATTACCTACGATTTTTTTTAAACACGAATTTGGATGCGAAACAGCTTGAATTCGTTATATGTATGAGTAATTGATACAATTATGGAATTGATTGATATAATATTCGAGAATTGTTGAACACGAAACCTCCAGAAAACAAAATCAAGACTCTGTGTGTGGGTTATGAATTGGGCGAAACATAAAGCGTGTAATTGTGTTTGTTGACAAAAATGCCCCTATGTTTAATAGTTTTTTTTTGTTTTCTCATTTATATCTAGTTTTCTCATGATCCTATCCCTATATACATATATGTATATATATATATACATACAGGGTGGGGATCCTAAGAGAAGTCCACCCTATTTGAGAAACTTGAGAAGCAATCTGGACCACACATTTTCCCTAAGCAAAAAATGCAAAAAAAAGGTGAAAAAAATGCAAATTTTTTTTTTTTTTTTTTTTTGAAAAATCGCTGCTTTTTCTTTAAGGATTAAAAAAAATTTGGATTTATACACATGTGTATATTGTTAATCTTTTAACTATACATATATGTATATTGTCAATTATACATATATGTATATACATGTTTAAAATTGAAAAAATGTGTATATTGTTAATCTTAAACCATAAACACTAAAGCTAAACCCTAAACCCTAAACCCTAAACTCTAAACCCTAAACCTAAACCCTAAAGCTAAACCCTAATGATAAACCCTAATGCTAAACCCTAATTCTAAACCCTAAAGCTAAACCCTAATGCTAAACCCAAAAGCTAAAACTAAACACTAAAGCTAAACCCTTAATGCTAAACCCTAATACAAACCCTAAAGATAAAGCTAAACCCAAAAGTTAAAACTAAACCCAAAAGCTAAACCCAAAAGCTAAACCCTAATGCTAAACCCTAAATACTATTGCTAAACCCTAATACTAAACCCTAATGTTAAACCCTAAAGCTAAACCCTAAACCATAAAGCTAAACCCTAAACCCTAATGCTAAACCCTAAATACTAATGCTAAACCCTAAATAACACTTATTTTTCAATTTTAAACATGTATATACATATATGTATAATTGACAATATACATATATGTATAGTTAAAAGATTAACAATATACACATGTGTATAAATCCAAAAAAAAAAATTTTAAAAAAATTAATTCTTAAAGAAAAAGCTGCGATTTTTCCAAAAAAAAATTTTTTTTTGCATTTTTTCACCTTTTTTTTGCTTAGAGAAAATGTGTGGTCCAGAATGCTTCTCAAGTTTCTCATTTAGCCTACTACTTCTCACATGATCCTTATCCTATACATATATACATATATGTATATATATATATATATATATATATATATATATATGTAAATATATATTATTAGTATAGATTTTATATATTTATTTATATTATTATTATTATTTTATCAAATTAACATAAAGTACATATGTATAGTATAGTATATTGTGTTGTGGTTTATCAGAACTGCATTTCCCTATCGTCGTATTTCTAGACGAGATTTTCTCCTCTGCGGTGTATCCTATTTCCTTCCTCAATCAGATCTTCGTCATAGTGGCGAAGTTCAGCTACGTTTTCATGACTCATGGGTGGTAATACGGCTGGTATGGGTTCGTTGTAAGCTGGTATGGGTTCTCCGTATGGCATGTAGGGATGTAGGTTGTTCATTAGGTCTTGAAATTCCCAGTCATTAGTCCACCACTACTCTAGTGGGTTTGGTGCTGGTAACCTGGGTATTTCATTAGGGTTAAAAGCTGGTATTGGTAATGGATTTTCTTAATTTGGTTCTGGGTACATCGGTACTGGTGCAATGGGTTGTTCTGGATATAAGGGTAATAAATGAGGTTCTGGTTCTGCTTCACGATTAAGGTCGAGCTCATTTTCTGCGGTTTGGAACATATCAAGACTAGCTAATCTCCTATCCAGTTCCTCCCACATAGGCCTTGACACAGGTATCTGTGCAGTCCCTTCTACCATAGTTATTGTTGCCTCGTTGTTTTTCCTTTTTCTCCTCTTTTCCCTTTTTTTCCTTATTGAACCATCTCCTTTTCTTAAGTGGAAAGGCTTCCTCAGATTTTGCTTTAAAAACAAAAGGTTCTTCGATATCAGCCACGTATCCGGATGCTGCCTCGAATGGCCCTTCATCCATTGGAGAGTTGAGGCGTCAGATGTATTTTGATCACTCATACTGTGAACTCAAAAATCGTCAAAATAATATAAAAATTATAATATTGTAGGTCCCTATCCGAGGATGAGATCGAAACCTTATCCTTGTTATATCAAACACACTAGCGAGTGCGGAATCCAAGCTAGCATGCAACCGAGAATTTATACGAGAACAAGCACAAACACAACACACAACATTCAACGATTAACACCACTTGTATTAATGCGTATGAAAGGTCCGGTTACAAGCTCAATGTTTACAGATATGTTCTATAAACTCTCAAAGTGTGTGTGTGCTCTCAACAGAATGCTCTCTCTGTATCTCTCGTGTCAACTATCGAACTGAACACAACACATGGGTATTTATACCCGACACAGCAGGTCTGGTCGAAGGATCAGACAGATTGATCGACAGATCATCTGTCGACCAGAACGCCATCGAAAGATCATCTGTCGACCACGAAGGATGATATCCTTCGTGGTCTATCCTTCGTGGTTATCTTTCGAGCTCATCATCATCGAAGGATGTAAGTAATCCTTCGATGACCATCCTTCGACACAGCCATCTTTCAACCAATGTGCTAACTGTTTGGCCAAGTCAAACCAGGAGGATGGTTGACTTGGTCAAACTTACATCGAACGCACATTGTAACAAACTAAGACGTAGCCCAGACTAACATAAGACATCGTTTTGTATCATGACGAAATACAGACAAAGTACAGACACAAGTGCACCAACAAACTCCCCCTTGGCTGTAACTTTGTCTCGATCTTCGTGTCTTCAAGTCTTCAAGGCCGAGTCGAACCGAGCCGAGTCGCGTCCACACAAAGTGCATCAACAAACTCCCCCTTGGACGCTACTCGTGATGGTTCGTCTTCTATGTCTTTCATGTCGGAGGATCTTCAAAGTCTTCACATCTTGAAAGCAGAAAGTGTATCAACAAACTCCCCATTTAACTTAGGTAGTGTGTCAATAAACTCCCCCTTAGATTGAACTCTCCATTGAGTCATGCTCGTGAATCTTTTGTCTTGACAATTCTTCAGATCCTTGTGGTGTTGATGAAGGGACAGCGGCAACTCGATCATCTTATCCTTTGAGTGCCTCCACTTCGTGTCTTCATTCCAAAGCTTTTCATCGAACATGTTCTCCTGGCCTTTAGCATCTGCACATGCAAGAAAGCTAAACGCATAATGAGAACAACTGCTTGGAATATAGTTAACATTTAAACTAACGACCCATATGAGATCAAATCTCAATCAAACACCAACCGACAGTAGTTTGAAAGTTTAGAAAAATATTCATTTTAATTCTTTAACTTTCAAAACTCGTTAACTTCGACTGTTTATGAAGATGCAATTGTTTCCAGCTTACGATCAGGAATTTGAATAGGATAGACTCGAGTTCCAACATCAGTCAATCAAAAAATAAACTAGAAGAGAAATCTTTTTGGATTTTATAAAGTTTATATTAAAACACACCTAAAATCTTTTTGAAATTTTCATTTTTCAACGTAAAGACGGAAAACAATAAATAAATATATACAAAGATACATAAACAGGAAACATTAAATAAATATTTACAGACATTCTTTTTGCGAGTTTCGAGGGTAAGAGAATCATATCAGTGTACGGTCATGCCAAAACGCTCTTGTTGTTCTTTTAGATAACATTAAGATAAGCATCCTATAACAATTATCGGTATTGTTGTCCACATAAGCTCAACTTATCATTTGTAATCATGGCGAAGGGATACGTTAAGGTATAATTTATACTTACCGACCGGTGTTCATCCACATCACGACACATTCCCGTATCAAGGTATGCACGAGGGTTCATCTTACCGGTGAGTATACCGATTATCATCTGTTTGACCGTATATGATGTGAGATTCTCACTTATTTTGATTGAAAACAAGCCCTGTGTGATATAATCACTTATTGATGAGGAACTTGATTTTCGATGCATGAGGACAAAGGAGCAAGTCCGTGAACAGGTCAGTACTTTCGTACAGCAGAGAGACGAACTTGACACCCGGATGAATGTGATATATTATCACTTATTTGTATGGACATGTGATTGTGGATCACTTATTGAGGTCGTATGCAATATGTACACGTATGTATAGTATCATGGAAGATCTAGACTTGCGTCCCCGTTATTTTTCGGTAAAAGATACAACCATGATACCCAGATGATAAGCAGCATAAAGACCGAATATCTCAGAACCTCGGCAATCTCTCAAACGAAATTTCGGTACTAAGACCATATGCCAATGAATGGTTCCCACCCAGTCCTCAGTCGATTAAAGTTTATATCACCCTGCACACTTTAAAATGATTGTGAGCCTACCGATACATCTTATATAGAGCTGCTTATCGTTTTTCATTTTAGGTTTAAAGAGATTTAGACAGACCACTGATGTACTATCATTTTCTCTTTTTTTTTTTTTTTTTTTTTTTTTTTTTTTTTTTTCGCCAGGAAACTCATTTTTGTTTTTCTATTGTTTTTGTGTTTTTGAAATTTTTCGATGTTTTTGGATTTTTCAAATTTTGGATTTACTCCCCCTAAAATCAATAAACTAAAACAAATTTAAAAACACAAAGGTATTTACAAAAATGATTTTCCGATGTTGGTTAACTCATGTTTTACCTCAATGCCGTTTACCAAAAATAAGTTTTAATCAGAAATGATTTAGCGAATTTTGGAAAACATAATCAGTTGGCATGTCGGTAAGCGGTGCGGACCATGACAACATTGTCTGGCCAAAGAGTGCTGTACGAGATAATAATTCACAAAGCAGCTTAATAATCGACAAGTAAAAGAGAGATTAGAAATTTAAAACCGTATCCTGCAACTGCTTCGTGCATTGACAGGAAACTGATTGCTCTCCCAAACTGGATATCCACCCGGTGTGGATTTCAAAGTCGATTCTTTGCAGCTACTTAAAAATCTCTTGACAGCAACAAGATCAGAAAGCTTTTGGTCCGTCTGGTCGTCCACATTGCGCCAGCGAAGGTCTTTGTCTTTCTCTTTCAGAAGTAGTGTGCGGTTGTTCAACTCATGCCAAGGCGTCCGCACACCTGGTTGGTTTGTTCAACAAACACATTTTCTTCAATCACACCACTAAGAAATGTACACTGCACGTTCATCTTGTAGATTGTTGAACTTCAGACGTGCTGCAGGTGCGTACATTTTGATTTGAATCTATCCCTGGGACCCGATCAAAACCTTGAACAATCAAATGTTGGTATGATTTTCATTTTATCGAAGCTTTTCAATCTCTTTCAACAGACATTTTTGTTTCCTTTTTCTCTTCCTCTCCATCAAAGGCAACAATTTCTTCTGTCGCCTAACTTGTGCAAGGATGCTCCACTATCAACAATCTTACGACTATCGAAAGTTCCTCCTGGAATATCCTACACACTCACTCAAAAATTAGTTGGAGAGAGGGACCCAAGCCTTCGTGGACTTGGGTCGTCCTTGATCATCAAGGTAAGTGATTTCAATCACTCGATGATTAGGAAAAAGGACCTGTGGTGCTCCCCCTGACTGAATTACCT
>JARYGA010060477.1:0-24926 GCA_030545235.1 Helianthus tuberosus | reverse complement strand
CTCACATTTTAGTGGTGTTGACTTGACAAGGATATTAGCTCCAACTATGTCTATCACATAACTGTATAGATTTAGTTGTTTAGTGAAACTGACATTCATTTTGCATCCAATGGTCAATAATCAAACTACTAAGATGTCAACAACCAAAAACCATACCGTTGTTAGCTAGCCGAACCAATCCGATTCATAATATTAATAGGCGAAACCTTTAGGTTATAGTAGGGATAAAATCAAACATGACCGGTTCGTATGCACCTCTATTTTGAAATGCCATCTGATCTTTTTCTTTAATCATTCATATAATAGCATAAAGCAGGGTCGTCCCTGATAATCCAGTTAGTTTCAGATGTGAATAGAAAAAATGGGCCTCTAAATATAAATATAACTAAACACATCATTTAGGTTGAAAACTTTAACGTATTTGACATTTAATTTTTTTTGTTTATACTACATTATAAGTTGCATGTAATTGTCTCTTGGTCATAACATGTAAAGGTTAAGGCTGTTATTATCAAATCTTTGTTGTAATATGGTGTATGATAATATCTTTCTTTGTATTACTTTTACCGAATCTTTTGTTTTAATGTGTACCAAGTCAAGGGGGGCAAAAGCAAAGCCCAAAGCAAATGATATTGTTGGTTTTAAATATCTTTACATAAAAAAAATGCATGCAAAAAAATTAATACATCTGAGGCTCTGAGCAACAGCAAGGTTCTAACACAAAGTTAAGGGACTACAAGTTAAAGAGCCCATGAAAAATAAATAGGGGCCTAGGAAACCAAAAAAAAAAAGTTAAAGCCCAAAGCAAAGTTAAGGGACTGCTAAGTTAAGGGTCCAAAAAACTAAACCATGGTTCAAACTATGCGTTCAACCATAAGAGCAACAGCAACATTATTGTTTTTTCATGGTTTGTGTATTCTTTTCATATTTTTTTTGGAAAAGCTTTGTATATTCTTTATATAGATAAATAAATAACCTTTGGGTCCCGAAAACTATTGGGCTCTGCTCGGCTGCACACCATGCACACCCTACGAGTCGGCCTTGCAAAAAAAAGACATGTTCGAACCAGTGGCGGGCCCAAGAATTTTTCTATGGGGGTGCAGAATACTTTTAAAGAATTTAGGCCCCTTGGTATGTTTAAAAAAATCGGTTTATATCAGGTCGGGTCATGTAAAACAAAAGAACATCAAACTAAAATTTATATAACAATTAAAAACATGTCAAACGTCATTATAAAAATGTTTAAAATTGTGCCCTGCAGATTTTCATTTTATGAAATCTATGCAAAAATCATCTAGAGTTACTTTTCTAATGGTTCATCATGAGAAATCTCGCCAAAACTTCACTACTCATGGATTCTATTACAAATAAATCGATCCATAACTTTCAATTTTAATTTTCAAGCCCTAGTAAAGTCTAGAACAACAAAAAAACATCAAAACAACAAAAGCATGCTACTAAAGTCTAGAACAGCAAAACAAATTCATCAAAACTGTAACAATACTCAAAAACACCACAAAGAATCATAACCGAGGCTCTAAACACATACAACGAAACCCAGCACGAGAAACGATGAAAACTGATTTTTACCTCGTTGCGCTACGCGACGACATAAACATATCATCGTCGTGCAACGCGACGCTCTTAAAGTCATCGGAGACACTTGGCAGCCACGTGGCAGGTCTAGGGTGATGACTAAGGCCACCTAATCCCTAGCTAGAACCTTCGCGCTACGCGAAGGTGATTAAGGATTCTCGTCGCGCAGCGTGACGGGGTCAGAATTCAGCTATAAATTGAGCAGTCACGGAACATTTCAAACTCGTTCAATTCTTTTCTTTCTCTCAAACTTTTAGCTCAAGTTATAATACCTCAAATTACTTCGAAAAGCTCTGCCCCGTTGTAAGTGTTTTAACCCCTGATCACTAATTCGATACCCTGTCCGATCGATCTTGAACCCAACAACGGATGTCAAGGCGCTGCCTGAATAAGGCTATGCTTTGTAAACTACGTTGGGGTCCTAATCCCGTGATGTATTGATAAAGTTGAATTGGGTTATTATACTAACACGCGTGCATTGTATAGATTATTTAGGAACTCAGGATATTCACCAGAAATTATTATCAGGAAGCTTATAGTAATAAAACCTAAGTTTGTAACCTGAGTCATTCTTTTTTTTTTTTTTTTATCAAAGTGCTTTACAAAACCTTAAATGTTTTTTAGATATACTTACAGGGATTAAGTCTTTGTATTCTACAATTACTGATGGTATTATGGGGTTTATATACATTACTTGATAACCTTCACAATTGGACACGGGTAGCTAATACGTGATATGACCATAGTCACAGATCCGTCGAGTGACAAGTACTTTGGAGTTTTTGTTAAATATAAACATTGTAATTACCCTTAATATTGTAAAGTTATAATAATGTAATTATTTTTGTAAAAATGAATGAACTCGCTAGTATTTCTTGCTGATAAAATGTTTTCAAAACGCGTTTCAGATAGTTTGATGTGAAGCTATTAGAAGCCAGTCATGGAGCACTGAATGCTTAAATAAAGTGGCTATATTTACCTAAATAAAAGAAGAATTTTATGTTTTCAGCAGTTGGGGTTTATCCCTATAAATATATTATAAATGGAATATGGGTTTTAGCCCATTTGTTTAATATAAAAAGCTTGGTGTTTTACAAACTCTGGAAATTTTTCCTAATTACGATCCTAATGATTAATTCCGCTGCAAATTCAATAAACAACGATAGCACCGGTCAGGTTCGCGGCACCTGCTTCCAGGGTAGGGTCGGGGGTTACGACAGAAGGTGGTATCAGTGCCACTGGTTTAAGCCATTTAGGTGTTCTTTTAAATACCTAAAACTTAAACAATTATGTTAGGAAATTTATGTAAATAACTTATGTGTTATTCTGTGTAAATAAATTTTAGTATTTATATTTGTTGATGCACTTTGTGTGGACGCGACTCGGCTCGGTTCGACTCGGCCTTGAAGACTTGAAGACACGAAGATCGAGACAAAGTTACAGCCAAGGGGGAGTTTGTTGGTGCACTTGTGTCTGTACTTTGTCTGTATTTCGTCATGATACAAAACGATGTCTTATGTTAGTCTGGGCTACGTCTTAGTTTGTTACAATGTGCGTTCGATGTAAGTTTGACCAAGTCAACCATCCTCCTGGTTTGACTTGGCCAAACAGTTAGCACATTGGTTGAAAGATGGCTGTGTCGAAGGATGGTCATCGAAGGATTACTTACATCCTTCGATGATGATGAGCTCGAAAGATAACCACGAAGGATAGACCACGAAGGATATCATCCTTCGTGGTCGACAGATGATCTTTCGATGGCGTTCTGGTCGACAGATGATCTGTCGATCAATCTGTCTGATCCTTCGACCAGACCTGCTGTGTCGGGTATAAATACCCATGTGTTGTGTTCAGTTCGATAGTTGACACGAGAGATACAGAGAGAGCATTCTGTTGAGAGCACACACACACTTTGAGAGTTTATAGAACATATCTGTAAACATTGAGCTTGTAACCGGACCTTTCATACGCATTAATACAAGTGGTGTTAATCGTTGAATGTTGTGTGTTGTGTTTGTGCTTGTTCTCGTATAAATTCTCGGTTGCATGCTAGCTTGGATTCCGCACTCGCTAGTGTGTTTGATATAACAAGGATAAGGTTTCGATCTCATCCTCGGATAGGGACCTACAAGTGGTATCAGAGCTTTGGCTCTTTTCCTTGTTAAAAACCGAGATTTTGGAGTGTTTTGGACAAAAACTCACTTGGTCTTGCATACGTTTTTACTGATTTTCTCGCTGTTCTTGTTGATTGAAACGTGTTATAAACTTACCGGGTGTGTTTTTGATCGGGTTGGGTAACTTAAAAACTTGTTTTTAAGTATTTTGGTGTTTTCCGGCCAAGATTTCCGGCTTATCCGGTGACCGGTTTCTGGATAAGAAGTTTCTGTTTTTGGGCATTATTTTATTGGTTCAAATCTGCTTTGGCAGAAAAGTATGGTCTGAACATACCTTCTGCCGAAAGATTTCACCAACCCATCACCTTTTTCACCAACCCGTCTCACTTTGTCAACTGTGTCAGACAAGATCGATAGATATCCTTCGAAGTCGAAAGTTCATCTTTCGATCAAGGGAGGTTCGATAGATAATCATCTTTCGAACCAAGGAATCTTTTCGAAACATACATCTTTCGGTCTTCTGTTCTTTTTCGAAAGACTAGGATCCTTCGACTGGGGAGTCTTTCGAAATCATCTTTCGTGTTCATCTTTCGGTCTACAGTCTTTTTTTTTTTTGAAAGATAAGGATCTTTCGTTTGGGAGAATCTTTCGAAAACAATTGTTCGAAACTCAACAGTGATCTTTCGAACACTGTTGATCCTTCGAACAGGTGTTTGATCTTTCGATCATTAGTCTGTTTAAGTTTAACAGTTTGTGCTTTTCAGGTCTTTCGATTCTTGATCTTTCGGCTGGTTGTTACCCTTCGAAATTTTAACATAGTTTGTGAAAATTAAATTTTTAAAGAGAACTTGTGTTCAAATTTTAAATCTATTTTCACTTAATATATTAATTTTCATAAAATGGGAACAAACGGTCAGTGGGATCCAAGCGCGTGGACTCTAACTCCACAATCAGCAGCTACGCAATCATCAGCTACACAATCTGCGTCAGATTTCAATAAAGCATGGATGCAGGCTATTGTCCCACCTCAAGCAGCAATGATAACTGCAAATCAATGGGCATTGGTCACAAATCAAAGCAACAGCATTCAATCTATGATGCAGAACGACAGTGAAACTGGTACAAGCACGAAACCGCCAAAGCTAAATCATATCAATGATTGGGGATGGTGGAAAGAAAGGCTGAGAACTTATGTTCAGGGGCAAGGTCAAGATCTATGGATGTGCTTCTTCACTGCATTTGATAGTGATTTGGAAGTTGCAGGATCTAATCCAGAAACTTACAGCACTATGTCTGATGATGATAAGAAGAAATTTGAGTTAGAAAAGAAGGCATTCATGATCCTCACACAAGCTCTTCATAAAGACATTTACCACCAGTTTGTTTACTGCACGACTACTAAAAGCTTGTGGGATATGCTCACGTTACGGTGTGAAGGAAATGCTCAATCTAGAAAGATCAAGCAAGAATTACTGAAGAAAGAGTTTGAAGGTTTCACGTGTATGGAAAATGAGACTTTGGCAGAGTTATCTACAAGGTTCCATCACTTGTTGAGCGAGATGTTTGGTTTTAGAGTCACTGCCACTCCACAAGAAATGGTGAAGAGATTCGCTGATAGTCTACCAGCAAAGTGGAGCAGTTATCTTGAAATTCTCAAAGAGAATGGTGTTCTAGACACAATCAACGTTTATGAGTTGATTCAAAAATTGGAGAATAAGGATGTAGAAGAAAAGCTGAAGGCAAAAAGAACACAAACTCCTCAAAATCCAGAAATGTACTTTGGGATTGCAGGAGGTATCAGTGGAGAAAGACCAGCCTCTCAACACGCGAAGCTTCAAACAGCCTTCGTCTCTAACACCGGACCTTCAACAACAGATCAGTTTGATCCTTCAGCTTACATGATGTCTTCAAGACCGAATGTGCAGCCGACAGCTCAGCAGCAAAAACCGCAACAGCAAGGGTTTTATGGAAACTCGTCAAACTTTCAAGCCACTTCCAATCCGAACACTGTCAGATTAGATACTTCCAACTTTTCCAAAGTCAGTGTCGAAGTAGCCAAGGAGCATATGGAGATGTTAAATACCTTGGTTAGTGCATATAGTGGATTAGTTGCAGGTCAGATTGGGAATATCAATCTAACCAATGAAGATTATCAGCAAGTGGATAAAGAAGAGTTTGAAATGATGGATATCAAATGGGCTCTTGCTAGTGCAATTCGAAGAGCTAAGGAGTTTATGGAAAGGACGGGGAGAACCAACTTGGAAAGCAAGAAAGATACCAAGTATGGGTTCGACAAGCAAGCTGTAACATGCTTTAACTGTGGTGAACGGGGTCATTTCAAAAGGGAATGCACAAGACCAGCTCAGCATGGAAACCAAAACCCCTTCAGAAATCAAGGCAACCAGCAGAACCAGAACAGGAACAATGAGCGTATGTTGATACCTGTCAACAACCGAACTCAAGCAGGACCATCAAATGCAAACCGGGGGCTGGTGGTTCAAATAGATGAGGGTTGTGATTGGTCGCTTCAGCTTGGAGAAGGAGGAAATGGTGGAACAGCATGTTTTGCTGAAGTAGTAAAGGATTTAAAGCACGCCAGTGGTGGAGAATCTTCCACCAATGGTGTTGCATCTTCTGGAGATGAAGACAGTTCTGGTTATAGTGGAAGCTCAGATGAAGAATCCTCCACTTCAGGAAATGATCATGTGGGTGAGACATCAGGAGTGTCAGTCGATGCAGATATTGATGAGCTTTTGAAAGAAGCTGCAGCAGGAACTGAAAGAAGATCTAAATTGATGGATCAAGCTGCTTACTCTTCGTCTTCTCTCCATTCAGCCTTTATGGCTAATGTCGACAGTTCATCAGGTCAGGTATGTGTCGATGAACCCACTGTAGTTAGCTGTGAAAATTGTGATAGTTTAAATGTTAAATATGCTGAACAGGAAGGTCAGATTGAAATCCTATCCAAACACAATCAAGAATTGATTGTAAACCTTTCTAAAGCAGCTGAAGCTAACGTGTTTTTAACCAGAAATGAAAAGGAATTTAAAACCACAATTGCGTCATTAAGACATGATGTTACAGAATTACAAAAAGCTGTTTTGCGAAAACAACATGCTAACAATGATCTTATAGACACAATTGAAAAGCAGATGGTAGAATTGGCCACCGCTCGATGTGAATGTGAAACAATCAAGCAGAAATTGGAAAGTTATTCCAATTCCCGCTATGTATTGGATCACATTATTGATGTTCAAAAGAAAAAGGGGGATAAGAAGTGTATGGGATTCAAATCATGTCCTCCCCCAATGAATCACAATTACTCCAAATTGCCTGATGACGAGGATATGCCCCGTTTTGAACCTACTGTGCCACTCGGTCTAGATGACTTTGCAGCAGGCCTCGGGTTCACAACTGGTACATCATCCTCAGGCCAATCTGAATCTGAATCTGAGAATGTGACAGATTCATCATGTGTTAAGGAACAGAGTCCTCCCACTGTTGAGGATGCTGATTCTTCGGATGATGAATCTGATGTAATTGTGAACCAACAGTCTAACTCGGTTACACCAGATATTCCAATCGAGAATCACATCCTGTGTGATCCACCAGTGAAACCGAGTGAGACTGAAATGTCAAAAGAAATGGAGTCGAGTGTATCAAGTGTTGAAGGGAGTAACTTGTTGTACACGCTCAAAGGAGATGACAAAATTTACTCTAACAAAGATTTTCCAATTAAAAATGTAAATCAAGATTTAATTGAGCAAATTTTTGAAGGATGTACTGACAAGTTTTTGGGAAACAAAAGTGGCAAAGTTACCGTCACTCAATGTGATCCAATTCCGTGTGAACAAATTAGAAAACAATACGGAAACCAAAAACCAACAGTTGAGCGAAAACAACAAGTCAACTCCGGAAAAGGTAAGGGACAGGGAAAGAAGGCTCAGAACAAGAATGTTCAAGCACCTAAGGTTCAACAACAATGGGTGCAAAACAAAAGAGCTCCTGTTAAGAAAAGAGAACCGAAAGTGAACTTTGTTGGATCCACGGGTTCAGACAAACTTGAAACATTTCAGGATAAATCTAACCTTGATTTTATAAAACAAGTTAGAATTTTGAAACGAAATGAACAGAATAATTACACCCAACACACCAACGGATGTGATTTAGGTCCAAGCACGTCTAGATCACAAAGTTCATGGTCTGGTTCTTCGTCTGGTAATCAACAGGTTTCTCCGAGGTTTGTAGAGCGGAGAATGTGCTTTGAGTGTGGTACAATTGGGCATATTGTAAGATACTGCCCATACCTGCAAAAGTTGAAGCCAAAAACAAGTGCTCCCCAAGAAACCAATTACCAAAAACGTTCATTTTCCCCGAAACAAGACCCACGTGTCTTGAAAGAAAGGGAAAAGAAGTTAAAACAAAAGAATCAAAAGGTAATTAAAAAGGCCTTAAAATCAGAGGTCAAAGAAGAAAAACCTGTTCAAGCAAAACCTAAAACTGTAAAACCAGTAAATGCTAAAACACTTAATGCAAATACTGGTAAAGAACAAACAGCTTGGAAACAAAAACAGGTAATTCAGTCAGGGGGAGCACCACAGGTCCTTTTTCCTAATCATCGAGTGATTGAAATCACTTACCTTGATGATCAAGGACGACCCAAGTCCACGAAGGCTTGGGTCCCTCTCTCCAACTAATTTTTGAGTGAGTGTGTAGGATATTCCAGGAGGAACTTTCGATAGTCGTAAGATTGTTGATAGTGGAGCATCCTTGCACAAGTTAGGCGACAGAAGAAATTGTTGCCTTTGATGGAGAGGAAGAGAAAAAGGAAACAAAAATGTCTGTTGAAAGAGATTGAAAAGCTTCGATAAAATGAAAATCATACCAACATTTGATTGTTCAAGGTTTTGATCGGGTCCCAGGGATAGATTCAAATCAAAATGTACGCACCTGCAGCACGTCTGAAGTTCAACAATCTACAAGATGAACGTGCAGTGTACATTTCTTAGTGGTGTGATTGAAGAAAATGTGTTTGTTGAACAAACCAACCAGGTGTGCGGACGCCTTGGCATGAGTTGAACAACCGCACACTACTTCTGAAAGAGAAAGACAAAGACCTTCGCTGGCGCAATGTGGACGACCAGACGGACCAAAAGCTTTCTGATCTTGTTGCTGTCAAGAGATTTTTAAGTAGCTGCAAAGAATCGACTTTGAAATCCACACCGGGTGGATATCCAGTTTGGGAGAGCAATCAGTTTCCTGTCAATGCACGAAGCAGTTGCAGGATACGGTTTTAAATTTCTAATCTCTCTTTTACTTGTCGATTATTAAGCTGCTTTGTGAATTATTATCTCGTACAGCACTCTTTGGCCAGACAATGTTGTCATGGTCCGCACCGCTTACCGACATGCCAACTGATTATGTTTTCCAAAATTCGCTAAATCATTTCTGATTAAAACTTATTTTTGGTAAACGGCATTGAGGTAAAACATGAGTTAACCAACATCGGAAAATCATTTTTGTAAATACCTTTGTGTTTTTAAATTTGTTTTAGTTTATTGATTTTAGGGGGAGTAAATCCAAAATTTGAAAAATCCAAAAACATCGAAAAATTTCAAAAACACAAAAACAATAGAAAAACAAAAATGAGTTTCCTGGCGAAAAAAAAAAAAAAAAAAAAAAAAAAAAAAAAAAAAGAGAAAATGATAGTACATCAGTGGTCTGTCTAAATCTCTTTAAACCTAAAATGAAAAACGATAAGCAGCTCTATATAAGATGTATCGGTAGGCTCACAATCATTTTAAAGTGTGCAGGGTGATATAAACTTTAATCGACTGAGGACTGGGTGGGAACCATTCATTGGCATATGGTCTTAGTACCGAAATTTCGTTTGAGAGATTGCCGAGGTTCTGAGATATTCGGTCTTTATGCTGCTTATCATCTGGGTATCATGGTTGTATCTTTTACCGAAAAATAACGGGGACGCAAGTCTAGATCTTCCATGATACTATACATACGTGTACATATTGCATACGACCTCAATAAGTGATCCACAATCACATGTCCATACAAATAAGTGATAATATATCACATTCATCCGGGTGTCAAGTTCGTCTCTCTGCTGTACGAAAGTACTGACCTGTTCACGGACTTGCTCCTTTGTCCTCATGCATCGAAAATCAAGTTCCTCATCAATAAGTGATTATATCACACAGGGCTTGTTTTCAATCAAAATAAGTGAGAATCTCACATCATATACGGTCAAACAGATGATAATCGGTATACTCACCGGTAAGATGAACCCTCGTGCATACCTTGATACGGGAATGTGTCGTGATGTGGATGAACACCGGTCGGTAAGTATAAATTATACCTTAACGTATCCCTTCGCCATGATTACAAATGATAAGTTGAGCTTATGTGGACAACAATACCGATAATTGTTATAGGATGCTTATCTTAATGTTATCTAAAAGAACAACAAGAGCGTTTTGGCATGACCGTACACTGATATGATTCTCTTACCCTCGAAACTCGCAAAAAGAATGTCTGTAAATATTTATTTAATGTTTCCTGTTTATGTATCTTTGTATATATTTATTTATTGTTTTCCGTCTTTACGTTGAAAAATGAAAATTTCAAAAAGATTTTAGGTGTGTTTTAATATAAACTTTATAAAATCCAAAAAGATTTCTCTTCTAGTTTATTTTTTGATTGACTGATGTTGGAACTCGAGTCTATCCTATTCAAATTCCTGATCGTAAGCTGGAAACAATTGCATCTTCATAAACAGTCGAAGTTAACGAGTTTTGAAAGTTAAAGAATTAAAATGAATATTTTTCTAAACTTTCAAACTACTGTCGGTTGGTGTTTGATTGAGATTTGATCTCATATGGGTCGTTAGTTTAAATGTTAACTATATTCCAAGCAGTTGTTCTCATTATGCGTTTAGCTTTCTTGCATGTGCAGATGCTAAAGGCCAGGAGAACATGTTCGATGAAAAGCTTTGGAATGAAGACACGAAGTGGAGGCACTCAAAGGATAAGATGATCGAGTTGCCGCTGTCCCTTCATCAACACCACAAGGATCTGAAGAATTGTCAAGACAAAAGATTCACGAGCATGACTCAATGGAGAGTTCAATCTAAGGGGGAGTTTATTGACACACTACCTAAGTTAAATGGGGAGTTTGTTGATACACTTTCTGCTTTCAAGATGTGAAGACTTTGAAGATCCTCCGACATGAAAGACATAGAAGACGAACCATCACGAGTAGCGTCCAAGGGGGAGTTTGTTGATGCACTTTGTGTGGACGCGACTCGGCTCGGTTCGACTCGGCCTTGAAGACTTGAAGACACGAAGATCGAGACAAAGTTACAGCCAAGGGGGAGTTTGTTGGTGCACTTGTGTCTGTACTTTGTCTGTATTTCGTCATGATACAAAACGATGTCTTATGTTAGTCTGGGCTACGTCTTAGTTTGTTACAATGTGCGTTCGATGTAAGTTTGACCAAGTCAACCATCCTCCTGGTTTGACTTGGCCAAACAGTTAGCACATTGGTTGAAAGATGGCTGTGTCGAAGGATGGTCATCGAAGGATTACTTACATCCTTCGATGATGATGAGCTCGAAAGATAACCACGAAGGATAGACCACGAAGGATATCATCCTTCGTGGTCGACAGATGATCTTTCGATGGCGTTCTGGTCGACAGATGATCTGTCGATCAATCTGTCTGATCCTTCGACCAGACCTGCTGTGTCGGGTATAAATACCCATGTGTTGTGTTCAGTTCGATAGTTGACACGAGAGATACAGAGAGAGCATTCTGTTGAGAGCACACACACACTTTGAGAGTTTATAGAACATATCTGTAAACATTGAGCTTGTAACCGGACCTTTCATACGCATTAATACAAGTGGTGTTAATCGTTGAATGTTGTGTGTTGTGTTTGTGCTTGTTCTCGTATAAATTCTCGGTTGCATGCTAGCTTGGATTCCGCACTCGCTAGTGTGTTTGATATAACAAGGATAAGGTTTCGATCTCATCCTCGGATAGGGACCTACAATATTATAATTTTTATATTATTTTGACGATTTTTGAGTTCACAGTATGAGTGATCAAAATACATCTGACGCCTCAACTCTCCAATGGATGAAGGGCCATTCGAGGCAGCATCCGGATACGTGGCTGATATCGAAGAACCTTTTGTTTTTAAAGCAAAATCTGAGGAAGCCTTTCCACTTAAGAAAAGGAGATGGTTCAATAAGGAAAAAAAGGGAAAAGAGGAGAAAAAGGAAAAACAACGAGGCAACAATAACTATGGTAGAAGGGACTGCACAGATACCTGTGTCAAGGCCTATGTGGGAGGAACTGGATAGGAGATTAGCTAGTCTTGATATGTTCCAAACCGCAGAAAATGAGCTCGACCTTAATCGTGAAGCAGAACCAGAACCTCATTTATTACCCTTATATCCAGAACAACCCATTGCACCAGTACCGATGTACCCAGAACCAAATTAAGAAAATCCATTACCAATACCAGCTTTTAACCCTAATGAAATACCCAGGTTACCAGCACCAAACCCACTAGAGTAGTGGTGGACTAATGACTGGGAATTTCAAGACCTAATGAACAACCTACATCCCTACATGCCATACGGAGAACCCATACCAGCTTACAACGAACCCATACCAGCCGTATTACCACCCATGAGTCATGAAAACGTAGCTGAACTTCGCCACTATGACGAAGATCTGATTGAGGAAGGAAATAGGATACACCGCAGAGGAGAAAATCTCGTCTAGAAATACGACGATAGGGAAATGCAGTTCTGATAAACCACAACACAATATACTATACTATACATATGTACTTTATGTTAATTTGATAAAATAATAATAATAATATAAATAAATATATAAAATCTATACTAATAATATATATTTACATATATATATATATATATATATATATATATATATACATATATGTATATATGTATAGGATAAGGATCATGTGAGAAGTAGTAGGCTAAATGAGAAACTTGAGAAGCATTCTGGACCACACATTTTCTCTAAGCAAAAAAAAGGTGAAAAAATGCAAAAAAAAATTTTTTTTTGGAAAAATCGCAGCTTTTTCTTTAAGAATTAATTTTTTTAAAATTTTTTTTTTTGGATTTATACACATGTGTATATTGTTAATCTTTTAACTATACATATATGTATATTGTCAATTATACATATATGTATATACATGTTTAAAATTGAAAAATAAGTGTTATTTAGGGTTTAGCATTAGTATTTAGGGTTTAGCATTAGGGTTTAGGGTTTAGCTTTATGGTTTAGGGTTTAGCTTTAGGGTTTAACATTAGGGTTTAGTATTAGGGTTTAGCAATAGTATTTAGGGTTTAGCATTAGGGTTTAGCTTTTGGGTTTAGCTTTTGGGTTTAGTTTTAACTTTTGGGTTTAGCTTTATCTTTAGGGTTTGTATTAGGGTTTAGCATTAAGGGTTTAGCTTTAGTGTTTAGTTTTAGCTTTTGGGTTTAGCATTAGGGTTTAGCTTTAGGGTTTAGAATTAGGGTTTAGCATTAGGGTTTATCATTAGGGTTTAGCTTTAGGGTTTAGGTTTAGGGTTTAGAGTTTAGGGTTTAGGGTTTAGGGTTTAGCTTTAGTGTTTATGGTTTAAGATTAACAATATACACATTTTTTCAATTTTAAACATGTATATACATATATGTATAATTGACAATATACATATATGTATAGTTAAAAGATTAACAATATACACATGTGTATAAATCCAAATTTTTTTTAATCCTTAAAGAAAAAGCAGCGATTTTTCAAAAAAAAAAAAAAAAAAAAATTTGCATTTTTTTCACCTTTTTTTTGCATTTTTTGCTTAGGGAAAATGTGTGGTCCAGATTGCTTCTCAAGTTTCTCAAATAGGGTGGACTTCTCTTAGGATCCCCACCCTGTATGTATATATATATATACATATATGTATATAGGGATAGGATCATGAGAAAACTAGATATAAATGAGAAAACAAAAAAAAACTATTAAACATAGGGGCATTTTTGTCAACAAACACAATTACACGCTTTATGTTTCGCCCAATTCATAACCCACACACAGAGTCTTGATTTTGTTTTCTGGAGGTTTCGTGTTCAACAATTCTCGAATATTATATCAATCAATTCCATAATTGTATCAATTACTCATACATATAACGAATTCAAGCTGTTTCGCATCCAAATTCGTGTTTAAAAAAAATCGTAGGTAATCGGATTTCATGTTTATTTTATCACATATTGTTAATAATCGGAATTCAGATATGTTTGATTGTTGTTTAATCGATATTGTTGTTAAATCGTTCAGGCATGGCTTCATCTAGCAGTTCTACAAACACTGGTGCAATTATTGATGACGCATTAATCGGTTCTAGGTCAGGTGATAACGATGATGAAGGACACGAACGTATCGATGATTCAACTGATGTTAACAATTCAAGTTATGGCAGTCATAATGTCCGTCCATTACGTTTGTATGACGTCGATCAATTAGGTAAATTATTTATTTATTAAAAAAAATAATGTGTATTACACATGTGTACACGTGTTTGTATTATGATGTGAACTGCATATATCATTAATCATTAATTTTAAATATATTAATATAATGCATACGTGCAATATTTTTTTTTTATTTGACTGTAATTTTCGTGTTCATATTGAAGGAGATATAACCAGCCATGTATACATAACAACTGATGGAAAAAAGTTCTGGAAACCTTTGGTGTCTCCTGAATATACACCTACTATCGGAGTGGTTTTTGACACATGGAGCGATGTTGAGAATATGTACAAGTATTATGCTGAGAGGTCTGGGTTTTCTGTACGTTTGGGTGCCATGAAGAAAAATGGAACTGTTGTTACACATAGGTATATGCAATGTACCAGGTCCAGTAAACCTAAGCAAACACAACTTGAATCGATGGACCCTAGTGCTTTTAAAGTATCTCGAAGTAGCAGCTACAAAGTTACTGACTGTAGGGCGCGTATAAAGCTTAAAGCTATACCAGGCACTACAAAATTTTTCATATATGGTTTTATTGAAGCTCATAACCATGGATTGGTTGACAAGGACAATTTAGACTTTACCAGAAAAAAGAGGAAGCTTAGTTATGATGACCAGAGGTTCATTCACAAACTAAGCTTGAACAAAATTGGCCCTAATGTCGCGCATAAGATTCGAGCTTCGTTAAAGGGTGGGCACCATAACGTACAAGGGACTGTAGTAGAATTCAAAAATTTCACTAGAGATCTACGGTCTTTTATCGGCAAGAAGGATGCACAGATGGTGGTTGATACGTTAAAAGCCCGTATGATAAATCAGCCAAATTTCTTTTTTGAATGTGTGGTGGTTGACGGTGAGTTAAGATCATTGTTCTGGGCTGATGACGTATCCAAATGCAATTACGAAGCCTTCGGAGATGTGTTAGGTTTTGATGCAACATATCATACGAATCAGTAAGTTTTCTCTCTTTATTATGTTGCATAAATGATACGAACACTGTGGTTACAATCAGTTACATTGTTTTGTTGTATTACATGTATGAAATAACGATTTCATTTTACTAATGAATGTATTACTGATGTTATGTTTGTCATATCACACTAAATTCATTGTTTTATGTTGTTTTGAAGGTATAACATGATATTTGTTCCGTTTACCGGTGTCGATCACCATAAAAAGTGTGTCACCTTTGGTGCTGGGCTATTATACGATGAAACAATTGGTTCTTACACGTGGTTGCTTACCACATTCCTTAAAGCTCATAACAATAAGCAACCTACGTTGGTGTTGACCGATCAGGATGCTGCGATGAAACAAGCAGTTTCTGGTGTATTCAATAAGTCTATTCACCGACTGTGTATGTGGCATATTGTAAGGAAAATTCCTGCAAAGGTATGATATTATTTTTACACACATTCATCTAAATATGTGTAATAGTTGTATACTTTCATGTCATTCATTCATGTTTGTGATTTTTTATATTTAGATTGCTGGTGATGTATTGGAAAATATAGACTTGAGAGCTGCTATACATAAGCTTGTGTGGAATTTGTTTATCACACCTGAAGAATTTGAAGAACGATGGAATTTGCTTATGGAAGGGTTACACTTGAAAGAAAATAATTGGCTGAACGAGATGTATGAGATTAGGGATCAATGGGTTCCGTGCTATTTTAGGGACGTGCACATGTGTTGTCTAATGAAAACCACCTCGAGGTGTGAGAGTTCGAATTCCCTGTTTAAAACAAATTCTAGTGGAACAAACACGCTCGTGCAATTCTTGATGTGTTTCGACACATCAATTGATGGGCAACGGTACACTCAACGCAGACTGGAGTTCGAAAGTAACACAACAGCACCATCAATGCCGAAGAACGTGCCTATTGAAAGACATGCATCGGAATTATATACACATACGCTGTTTTTGGAGGTGCAAAAAGAGATATATAGAGGCATGACATTCTGCTATATTGCTTCAAAAACCCCAGAACTTGATGGGGTAAAAATTTATACCATTGTTTATACTAACAGGTAATGCCCCGCTTGCGGTATGCGCATATAATGTATATATGTGTGGGCCATCGGGGGGCAAAAGTGAAAGTGCACTAATTTTAACGTTATTTTACTAATTTTGTGAAAATAACGTTAAAAGCTGAGGACGGTTAATCATGCATCATGTGGTAGTGTTGATAGCTGAAAGACAAAATGGTACATGCACTAATCGGTCTTTGTCCCGATTGCTGAGTGTTATGTGCCTTATGTCCAAGGCTTGATGCAAAACTACTATCGAGCCGGGGGTCTCACTGGAAGCAGCCTCTCTATTCCTACGGGGGTAGAGGTAAGGTTGTCTACATCTTACCCTCCTCAGACCCTACCTTTGCTTTGCTATTGGTGGGATTTACTGAGTATGATGATGATGATGATGATGATGATGATGATGATGATGATGATGATGTTCATACTAACAGGTAGTACAAAGATATTAATGAATTTGAGGCAATTTGGCTTATTATATGGTTGTATTACATATGTTCATTATAATTAATAACGTTATGTTTTTTAACATTTGTAACCTATACACATGTGATGCAGGTCAGTTTTGATACACGTGATAGATCGGTTTCATGTTCGTGTATGGGTTATACGCGCCTTGGCTATTTGTGTAGGCATGCCTTTTGCGTGTATAGATACAACCAGGTTGATGAAATTCCCGTTCAGTATCAACCTGGTAGATGGAAACGAGACATATTGCCAAGGAGGGTTTTTAGCATGTCGAACAGGTATTCTGTTGATACAGATGGAGAATCTGTAATCCGGAATGAGATTTTTGATTTGGTCATTGAGTGTACTGATCGTTTAAGGCGTAATATTGGTAAACTTTCTGAGTTATCTGGGGAAATTAAAGAAATTAGGAATCGTGTGTTTCGTGAATTCCCGACCGAACCGGTGTGTAACAAGACATCGGCTGTGACCAGTGACCTTCTCAAACAGCCTGAAGATATGGAAGTTTCGATAAATCCGCCACAAGGCATCCGAAACAAAGGGTGCGGTACCAACCATCGACTCATTGGTCCCGGGGAAAAGGCCGTTGTTAATAGTGCTAAAACTACTAGGCTGTGTGGAAAATGCAAGAAATACGTTAATGATCAAGACTCACGTAATTGTGAAAAAGTTCGGGCTGCCAAAGAAGCCGCGGCTGCTGCTGCGAAATTTGCTAAAGCTGGTAATGTTGTTGTTCCAGAAGATTCATGTCATGTTGGTGCCGTTGATTCGTCTGCTGGACCATCGTCCCGCATTTGTACTCGGGCTACTAGAAGATCCACTAGAAGATCCACCATACGTTCGTCCGGCCCGCTTGATGAGTGATTTGGTTTATACAGTATTGAGACTTGTTTTACATAATAAGCAATGTGACTCTTACATTACACATGTGCATCGAATAAATTTCGTGGGATTATGGATTTTTTTTCTTCTAGTATTACACATGCATACTGTTTGTGATGACATGTGTTTATGGATTGTGTTACATGTTTAAACTTGAGTTTATGTTACATAAGCATACATGGTGTTACATATTTTTATGTTATATTCAATATGATATTATACTACATGTATGCATTACTTGTTTTATGGTAACATTGATTTTGACATTATATTACACGTCTGATGTATTAGTTCACAATCATTTTATATGGATATTTCATATGATTTTGCTATTATATTATAAATAATATTATTCAGAATAACCTAAGTCATGATACATTCGGGTTTTTTTTATACATATATGTATATAGTTATGTAGTTGTATTTCACGTGTGTTGTATAACGTTACCGTAAAGTTGTGATACGTTTTTTTTGTATGATAAGTTTTTTCTTTTGTATGATACTGTTTGCTACAACATTACACACGTGAAATGCATACAACTGTCAACACCGATAAACATTCGTATCCGATGTAGATGCTAGAATTCAAACGAGCATAAAGCATAATATGTCTTACACAGTCATGTCATACTAATAATATTGTATCAATCATAACATCTAAAGATTGTATCAATACGATATAATAGTCAAAAGCAATATCGAAATGATAGTGTTTCACATGTGCGTTAGATTTTCCATCTATCCTTTGGCCGTGTTCGCTTCATTCTTTGCATCCGCTATAACATTTTCTTTGAACACGTTTGCATCAGAAAGCAGGATTCTTGCACAATATTTCATTCTGAGGTTGTTTATCTGACTTTGTTGCATTGATTCCCTGTTGTTGAATCCGCATTCAAACGGTTTGTTCTTTCCATAGCACAACTCCATATGCCGCATGGCGAAAATACCGCAGTCAGTGAAGTTGTCTCTTGTTGCCCAACCAATCTCTTTCTTTGATAGCGTTACGCTTGATAATGCTTGTGCACTCGGGTGTTGGACACTACGCATGTAAGCACATACGGTATGTTTCTACCAATAATAAACTATATGTTAGGTGATATCAACATCCACATTGAAATGGTGCATATGTGTATCGATATTTAATGTCATTGTAATTATAGTTAATAACTTACAATCTTGTTTGGTGTGCCTTTTGACGTGAAGCTGTTACCGTCTTTCATCGATACCCAAGAAAATTTTGGATGCATATTGTCTATCACTTCAATTGAAGGCTCCCTCAAGTCAAAGCATACTATGTAATAGTGGTGACTTTCCAGTACAGGAATCACAACTACATCATATGATTTCAGATCAAGCCTGTCAGCATTACGTTCAAGCACTATTAACAGGTTCTTTTTGAATGCTGCTGTCCTTGCCTCCACAGTATGCTTTCTGTTTAGCATCCATCCATTCTGTTTTGTTATTATTATAAAAAAAAACGTTTGAGTATATTTAATAGTAATGGTAAGAATTTGTTTATCATATAATACTTACAATTGTAGACGTGTGACAAAACAAACGTTTAGGTCCATCCTTATTTTTCAAACCTTCTTGATGAATCAAAACACCCGCCCAACAATCTATAGCACATGTGTACAGTTGTTTGCCTGGAATAAGGTGTGCTAACAGAAACGCTTTTGTTTCTAGTCCGTATGTAGTTGCGAAGATATCTTTCCTGTATACATATGTTCACATCAGTTACACATGTGAATCATAATAACAGTTTGCAAACTTCATAATGCATAAATGTAATAAAACTTACAAGAACAGTCTTTCGACTTCTTTCTTTTCTGCTTCTATTTTTGCTGCCTTCGGTTCCTTTTCCATTTGTTTTTGTTCTGCTTTTGCATCTTCTTCTGACATTGCTCTCGTTTTCTTTTTCGTTACATCCTTTTCTTGAGTTGTTTGTCGTTTTTCTCCATCATTTTTGTCATGGGCGATTGACAACATATATGACCATATCAGTTGTTCGTCGTCGTTCAGTTTTTCATTGATGTCTACCGGCTGATTAATAGACGCGCTTTGTTGATGCTCGGCAGATTTTAAGTTTATTTCACCCGATATGCTCCCAGAATCTTGTGAACTAATGCCGAGATCAAAGTTTGGCATTGAGTTGTCACGTTCTTTCTTCTTTTGCACATGTTCAACTTTGTTCATTTTTGCAATGATTTCTCCAATGTTTTCTTCAAAAAACTGTGCCCATCCAGTTTGCATTACATGCTCATTGATATCAATCACTTCTTTGTATATTGTTTTGTATTTGTGTATGCAGTTTTGTATCTCAGCTACGTCTGGGAAATCCAAACATGCATCACACAACGCTTTTTCTAATATTTTTTTGTCCCTCGTGATGCGATCGAACAGAGCGTCCGGTTTTGTAACATGTCCCTGTTGATATTAAATGATAAGTATGTAGCACACGTGTGGAGTATATACATATATATATAATACAGGTTCGGATAAATGTATCCAATAACGTACCGTCAAATCAGCTGGATTACTCGTATCATCATAAAGCATTATCTCGTTCAAATTGTTTTTTGTGTCATGTTCAGATGTGTCTTTTTTGGATAAACGTATTGATCTCTTAACTCACCCATGCCAAAACCTCCATTTTTCAATTCGATTCTCTCTCTCTTTTGCAACTTTTCGAATGTCCAGAATTCAAGCGGGCTCATATGTCGTTCAACATTTATTGGAGGGACATTCGTTCGATCAACGTACAATAGCTGTTCACATGTGTGACATAAAACAGTTAGAACATATCAGTTGATACATATGTGAATCACACGTGTGAATTACAAATGCACATACATTACAAGTGAATTACAAGCACAATTTTTTATATTACATGTTAACTATAAATACAATCCATATCACATGTGTAATACATGTCATATTACACGTTAAATCTGATTAACATGCACATGTGATCATTATAGTAATAACAAACATACTTTGTGAATTACATTTACACACATACACATACGTGCGCGTATATAAAACATGTAATACATACCGTTAGGATTGTTAACGCGCCCGCGAAGAAACAATTCTTGTCACACCTTCTCCATGTTTTTTTGCATTTCTTGATCGAATTGACGATGTACGCGCACCAATCAACATGTTGTGGGTTTATTTCATCCGTCATATGGTGTAGGAAATTAAGATCACACTTTCCTTGGTCTTGAATTTCAACAAATGTGCTCATGAATAATGTCAAAAAAATCAGTTTGAACATTATTCCATCATCATCGCCGTTCTCCTCTATGTTTTTTGATATGGCCGAAGGTGTAACGTAACTTCCCTTGTACATGTTTCTCCATTCCTTTGTAATCCCAACAAAATTTTTCTTGTATTCGAATGTTTCCATATATATACCATGGTTTCTTATCCCCAAAAGGTTGTGGATTGCATCCCCATCAATCTTAATCGTAACACATCCTGCATTGATCTCCATATTGTCCGTGTTAAGATTGTCAACTACGTAATGGCCCAACCTCCCAGGTATTCCGTCGTTTTGGATTGACAGAAGTTTATCAAAACCTAGGCTTCTAACAGCTTCTTTCTGTTTCTCTGTCATACCCTTTATCGCTATACACAGTTGTCTCGGAGATACACGTGTTCGTATTGAACACCAATTATTACCGTTTGTAACCTTCATTTTTTTACCATTGGGTGTGTTTTTTGCGTCTTTGTGTTCATCGTCAACTGTTTTCGAGCGTATCGACTTCCTCGGCCTCAGTTTTACGGTAACAGATCCTTTGTTTACTGGGTTGTCATTGTTAGCATCAGGTGCATTTGAGCGTTTCATTGTTTTTCTGGCTTTAATATGCACACCTGCAAAACATCAGACGTTATGACGTTACATTAATGGTGCACATGTGCATTGGATGCACATTCAATCACATGTGTAATATAACACATACAACATATAAACACACGGTAATATGTAGAACATATATATATATAAGGAAACACAAACAGTTAGGGATGAATCTATTGTAGTATGTTATTCACTGTTAAACAGTTTTTGGCAGTAATTCGTGACCAACTAACTAACTATTAAATACAATTACAACTTTAGTCTAGGCGTTTCACAAAATATACATTTAAGTCCATGTTTTTTTTAACCCTTTGACTGTATCAATGTGTTTAATAGATATGAGTTCATTCACGCATATATACATTTCAGTACAGTTATAGGTTATATTATTGGTGTTCACTTGCATTGCACATTTCACATTACATTTATGATGCACATGTGCATTACATTCATATTCAATAGCATACGTGTAATACAATACGTAGAACACATAATCACATGTTAACGCTTAACAACCATAATTGTGGTGCATGTGTTCACTAAAAAATGCATTTAACTCACACGTAAATACAGTACAATACGGTTACACAACAGTTTGGTACATATATCATTATCGCATATCATACCCGTGGTGCACGTGTGCAGTACACATACACTTAATGACGTGTATTTGCGTATTAATTACATACCCGTAACAATATCGGTCGTGGCAGATGCTTTCGGCCTTTTCCTTTTATTTGCCAATGACTGATTCGTGTTGTTGGCTGTTTCATAAAAAAAAATAAATAAATAAATAAAATACACGTGTGCATTGGATGCACATTCAATCACATGTGTAATATAACACATACAACATATAATCACACGGTAACCGACAGAACAGATATATATATATAGGGGAACACAAAAGTTAGGGATGAATCCAATGTAGTTTGTTATTCACTGTTAACAGTTTTTTTGGCAGTAAATCGTGACCAACTAACTGACTAACTATTAGCTACAATTACAAATTTAGTCCAGGCGTTTCACAAAATATCCATTTAAGTTCATGTTTTTTTATTGTTTTAACCCTTTGACCGTATCAATGTGTTTAACAGATATGAGTTTATTCGCGCATATATACATTTCAGTACAGTTATATGTTATATTAACGGTGTTCAATTGCATTGCACATATCACATTACATTTATGATGCACATGTGCATTACATTCATATTCAATAGCATACGTGTAATATAATACGTATAACACGTAATCACATGTTAACGCTTAACAACCATAATTGTGGTGCATGTGTTCACTAAAAAATGCATTTAACTCACACGTAAATACAGTACAGTACAGTTACGTAACAGTTTGGTACATATATCATTATCATATATTATACCCGTGGTGCACGTGTGCAATACACATACACTTAATGACGTATATATGCGTATTAATTACATACCTGTAACAGTATCGGTCGTGGCAGATGCTTTCGGCCTTTTCCTTTTATTTGCCAATGACTGATTCGTACTGTTGGCTGTTTTATAAAAAAAGAAATAAATTAATAAAATACACGATGTATATGTGTATATGAACGTGTGTGTGCGTTAGAACGGTATGCAATGCTTCCAAATGAACATATGTATTTCTTTTTACTGTTACGTAACTTACCGAGTTCTTCGTTGTTCACAACATTACTTTTGGTGTCCCGAGCTTTATCGTTGTTGTTGTTGTCTACAGCTTCGTTTTCTTTGTTATGGCCTTCATCATTGATATTGTTGTGCATGTACTTAATTTCGCTGTCTTGAACATCCTTTTTTTTCTTCTTGTTCGATTTAAACACGAAAGTGACTTTCTTGCGAACTGTGATGTTGTTTGTCATATTAAATAATAATAATAATAATAATAATAATAATAATAAATAAAACATAAAGAATAACCATAAGTATTGAGTAAACGGATGAACAAATAAATGAATGAATATTAATGGCAGTAATGTTAAGAATAGAATATTAATGTTTTTTTTAGTAATACCTGGTTTTGCCTGGTCGGTTTCGATATTGTCGGTACCTTCATCCTTGTTGAGGTTCGCCATCATTTGTTTTCTTTTTTTTTCTTTTTATTGCCTTATCTGCTAGATGGAACATATCATTAATATAACATGTGTGTAATATAATACAATTATATGTGTGACAATAATACACAAGTGGTGGTTACGATTCGTAATTACAACTCATATAATCATCGTATATCAATAATATATTTATCATTTATATTACACATGGCTATCGTATCATAAGAATATATATGTATATATATATTTCATTTGTATTGCACACGTGAACCGTATACACAAGTATAACACATGTAAGACACATTACACATATCCGAAATATCATTTAACATTGTATTGCACATGTGAACCGTATAAGCGAGTATCACACATGTGATACATATTACACACATCCGAAATTTAATTTAACATTGTACTGCACATGTGAACCGTATACACAATTATCACACATTTGATACACATTACACGCATCCTAACTATCATTCAATATTGTATTACACATGTGAACCGTATACATGAGTACCACACGTGTGTGACACATTACACGCATCATAAATATCATTTAACATTATATTGCACGCGTGAACCATATACACGAGTATAATACACGTGTGACACATTACACGCATCCTAACTACCATTCAACATTATATTACACATATGAACAGTATACACAAGTATAACATATGTGATACACAATACACGCAACCTAAATATCATTCAACAGTGTACTACACATGTGAACTGTATACACGAGTATTACACATGTGAGACACATTACATGCATCATAACTATCATTTAACATTATATTTGCACATGTGAACCATATACATGAGTATCATACATGTGTGACACATTACGCGCATCCTAACTATCAGTCAACATTATATTGCACATGTGAACCGCATACACGAGTATCACATATGTGATACATATTACACGCAACCTAAATATCATTCAACAGTGTACAACACACGTGAACAATATACACGAGTATCACACATGTGAGACACATGTCACTCATCTTAACTATCATTTAACACTATATTTGCACATGTGAACCATATACATGAGTATCATACATGTGTGACACGTTACGTGCATATTAACTATCAGTCAACATTATATTGCACATGTGAACCGTATACACGAGTATCACATACGTGATACACATTATACGCATCCTAAATATCATTCAACAGTGTACTACACATGTGAACCGTATACACGAGTATCACACATGTGAGACACATTTCACTCATCCTAACTATCATTCAACATTGTAGTCATGAATCTCATACATGTATCACATATTTTGGGCGATTAT
>JARYGA010060476.1:21036-50737 GCA_030545235.1 Helianthus tuberosus | reverse complement strand
CAATTTGGGGTAATTGACTAATAAAAACAATGTAATCACCCTTAATACTGTATATTATAACAATGTGTCATTTTGTGCAACTTGGATGACTCGCCAGTATTTCTCTGCTGATAAAACCTTTTAAAAACATGTTTCAGATGATCTGCTGTGATCCAGAAAAAAGGTGACGTGTAGCACTATAAGCTTGAGGAGGTGACTCAATAAAATAAAGAAACATGTTTTTTTTTGTGAAAACAGGGATTTCCCAGTGAAATCACCTTTATTGTAAATTATGGGTGTTATCCCCAATTTGTGAAATAAAATAAATTGGGCATTTTCAAGTTTTAAAAGATCCTGTTAAACTTCCGCTGTCAACTCAATTAATAAATACCACGGGTTTCTGTCCCGCGGCTCCTGCACCGGGTCACACCGGGACGGGGGCCGTGACAGTTTACGACTAAGAAGCTTCTCGAATTCAAACGACACAAAGCAATTATCGGCTCCAGTATCAAACAAACACGATGCATAAATACCATTCACAAGGAACGTACCATTGACCACGTTGTTGTCAGCCTGGGCTTGGCGCACATTGATGTTGAAAGTTCTGGCGCGTGTGGCTTGTTGTTGCTGGTGTTGCTGTTGCTGCTGGGGCTCTTGTTTCACAACCCTATTCAGGCACATGTTCGCAAAATGATTGGGATCACCACATGCGAAGCAGACTCGGGCGTTGACCGCGGGTGCCTGAGCCGCTTGTTGGCCTTGCGGGGCCGAGCAGAGCTTGTTGAGCAGTGGCTTGAGCGGGTGCTTGACGGGGACCAGTACGGCAATTAGCAGTGAAGTGGTCGTACATATTGCAGTGAGCGCAGAAACGGATGGCGAGACCCACCCGGTGATGATAAATGCATGTTGGGCAGGCAGGGTGGGGGCCTGTGTATGCGCGCTTTGCAGGAGTTGCATAGATTGCTGGAGCTGATCGGTGCTGAAACTGCTGCTGGGCCGGTACGGCCTGAAGTGGAGCAGCGGTAGTGGTGACAGCACAGTTCTTGTTGCTGGAGCTACTGTTGTTGTTCTTCTTCTTGCGGTGTGAGGACTTTGACGATTGAGCGGCGGCGGTTTCAGCGGTTGGTGCGGCGGTGACTTGGTGCAGGTTCTTCGGAGGTTTATCCTAAAAACCAGCTTTTACCCGCTTGTCGTTGATTTCAGCGGCAAGCAAGTAAGTTTCTTCGATTGTCGCGATTTTGGTCGCTTGCACAAAATCAGCGACACAATCTGGCAGAGCTCGGATATACTTCTTGATTGCTATCTTAGGAGTCTTGACTTAATCAGGGCAGATAATACTGAGCTGCTTGAAACGAGTAGTTAAAGCAGCGTTTTCACCATCCCTCTGCTTCAGATGCCAGAATTCGTCCTCCAACTTTTGGCACTCATGGGGAGGGCAGAACTCTTCGAGCATAACGTCCTTTAACTCATCCCATGACAGACCATAAGCTGCGTTGTTTCCGCGTTTGTTCCTCTCGGCCGTCCACCAGTCTAATGCGCGGGACTGGAAGACGCCGGTAGCATTCAGAGTGCGGAGATTGTCAGGACATCCACTCTGACGCAGAGTGGCTTCGATCGAGTCGAACCATTGGAACAAGGCCGTGGGACCATCTTCACCAGTGAACTCCTTCGGACCACAAGCTTTTAACTGCTTGAAGCTGAAAGCAGTCTTGGGAGTATCTTTAGGAGCTTCGGTTCTGGACTCCTCAGATGATTTGCTAACATTCTCATAAATTTCGCTCACGATCTGAGGTACAACCTTTGCTACTTGTTTAACGAGTATGGCAGCAAGGCGTTTGTGTCTCTGTTCTCGATGAGAAAGTAGTGGGTGACGGGGTCCAGATGATGGTCCAGTTGACATTGTCTGCAACAGACATCGTCACAGGTCTCAAAAACGTCATAATCGAATCTCACCTCACACGTCTAGTACTTACTAAAGCTCAGGAGCACGCATAATCATGTAAGCACATAGGCATGAAATCATAGATTCACATAGAGACACATAAGCACGTAGGGCACAGAAGCACAGAAGCACATACGCATGTAATGACAGAGGCAGTCAGAATACAGAAACCTATCATTTTAAGCCTGCGAGTGTTCGAATATAGCGGTCGCGAATAATATAGCGGGTAGTATAGCATAGTTGGTTAACTTAGCAATCATTTGGGCGTAAGGTCGTGCCTCATAGTAGTAGTGATTTGTTAACGTTTTGAGATAGAGTGCAGTGCGAGTCGTGTGTGTCGATCGAAGTGAAAGCAAAAAAAATCGAATAATTCTCCAAAATTAAACACATAAACAGGTAAATACATGTACAAACACATAAAATCGACGAATCATCAGAGTCAGCAGTTGCGGGCTCAGAATCGAAACATATAAAAATCGAGAAATAGATTGTCTGCGGCTATTAGACATTGGCTGCACAAAGTGATCCGACTATTCACAAGGACTTTAGTTCACACTTGGACCTTTGGGATTATGCTCTCGCCTCGATTCTTGGGCGAATGGCACGTGTCCTTTCAGTCTCGGCGTGTCGTCAAGTCGTTGGAGTCCGTTGAGTCTTTGGTGAGAGTTTTGTAAAACCGAGTTAAGGTTGGAACAAGTCGTCAAGGTTAGGGTTTCACCCCTGGCTTAACAACGTTGTCCTGTTTTGATAAAATAGAAGAGAGTTATGCGTCAAAGTATGGATTTCACTCCTGATTCAACGCAAATCCTCGTGTTTATAGATGAAAATGCGAGGCGAACGAGTAATTTGGTCGAGAGTTTGCTGTTTTCACACCTAATCTCAGCGGAATCGCCCGTCCATTCTTTGAAAACTAAAGTGCAGTGATAGTGTAACATAGGAGAGAATTGCGAGGAATAATAGTAAACTCGTACATAATCCCTACCGGACATGTACGAGTCGGCCTGTTGGTTCCTAACTATAGACTAGGTCTCTAAGACATCGACCCGGACTAGGTCGAGTCTTGCCTAATTCCCTATAGTTATGGCTCTGATACCAATCTGTCACACCCCAACAGATGGCAGAAACATCGGGGCATGGCACTGAGCAAAACAGATTGTCCAGAAGTTTCCATAACGACTATATTTACCAAATATTTAAAGCAACACGTCCCATACCATGTCATAAGTGATAATATAATTATTACAGACAAAATCTAGTCAAGTAGTTCTGTTTCGACAACTCAGATTTATACATAGATAGTTTATTTATTGGTTTCTAGGACCTCTTCCCTAGCTTCAATTTCATCTCCAGCATAAAGAGCATCCTAGACCTTTCCTTGCCTCAATTTCACAGCAAGCTAAGCATATAAACAACTTAAGCACCTGTCACATACGTTAAAGTAAAAGTCAATACACATAGTGTAAAGGTGAGCATAATAGTAGCATAATAGCGTTTGAAATTGTTTACGCATAGCCAGCACGTACACAGGGTGAAATGAGGCATGTTAGTTATCGACATGAACCCATCGATACCAATGACTGCGGGTGGACAGCCCAAGGCAGTTCGCGATACATACTCACCACTGTGATCCATGTAACTAATTGTCCTTAGCAACCCCTGAGTGAACAGGTGCTGAGTCCAAACTAATAGTACTACCGTCACTAAGGCAGGTAGACAGCATTCCATGTGTAAACATAACAAACAAGCATACATTTAGTCATGTAATACATGCAGTTTCGGTTAGCGCCTTAAGTATTTGCATAGTGTGTTCGATGTGATTTAGAATAAGTAACGTATGTAACACCCAAAAGTGCGTAAAGCAAAAAAGGGATCGAGTATACTCACAGCGATTGAATGGATTGAAGGGAGCGCTAGAGAGTAGGGTTAGCCTGAACAGATTGATAGTATAACGATAAGTGCCGCGTAAAACGATGCAAGGTGCAAGTGAGTCGAACAGCAGTTCGATCGGACGGTCGTCCGGTCGGATGACTGTTCGAGTGGATTGTTTCTTCCTTTGGGAAGGATGTGTTTGTGTATGATGGCTTGACTTTTGAAGTTTTCATTGTAGTATTTTGAAAACATTGAAGTATCTCTACCTTTCAGGTCAGTCGATCGGACGGTCATTCGATTGGACGACGACCCGATCGGTTGGACACTTTGCGAGAACAAGTTCATAGCAGGTTGTCACTCGATCGAACGGTTGTTCGATCGGGTGGCATTCTTTGTGCATTACGCGTGTTGAAAATTGTTTAAGTGCTGAAGTCAGAACATCACATGGTCGAGTGGTAGTCCGATCGAATGGTAACCCGGTCGGTCAGCACTTCGTTCATTGTTCATTCTTCAAGGTTTTGAAAACAAAAGTTAAGTGTGGGACCAAGGTGTAGATCGAACGGGTGAGAACCCGTTCGTACGTCAGTCCGATCAGACGGTAGTCCGATCGAACGGCGTTCCGTCCGTCTTACACTTGGCGGTTTTGATCGTTTGTCGTTTTATCGAGACGTTCTGATAGCGTATTAAGCAACAGAAACCTTGTCAATACTTGGTTCCCCCGATCAGACAGGAATCACCCAAATCCGGTCAGTTAATGGTTCGAGACGGTGTTCCATGTTTAACCCGAAATCGATAGTCTCGTGGATAGAATCCAGATCTTGAACCAACACAACCATAAGAATGAGTAGTAAGTCGGCACAAGCTCCGATTCTATCGGTTTTGAGTGTAAAAGAGTTGAAAGAAAGTTGGAAAACCATCTTTCAATCCTTTTCTTGTGAGTATGTCTAGATCTATGAAAGATCTTTGTTTGTTTATGTTGAAATCGGTTAGATCTAAGTTGTTCTTTGTGGATTGAGGCCAAAACATGAAGTTTTTCAAGAACACATGATGACATCATCCTAGAACACCTTGAATCTTGATGATTTCATGGTTAAAAGTTAAGATTCAAAAGATAGAAAGGTGTAGGAGTGCGTGTAGATTAAGGAAGTACAAGATTTAGGATGAGATCTTACCGAAATTGCGAGAAATCGGAGAAAAAGCAAGGTTGGAGCGTTGGTCGGACGTCAGTTGCCAAAAGTAGAAAGTTTGAAAGTGACAAGGGGTATTTATAGGGTTACCCGGAGTGGAAAGGGGTGGAGAGGGGCTGGTCGGTCAGTTAGGCAGTCCAATCGGACAGCTGTCCGATCGAGCGGCTGCTCGGTCGATCGGCTGGCCGATCGACTGGTCACCTGGTTGATCAGTCACCTTGTTCGGGTGTTCGCTGCGACGAGTTTTGCCGTTTCTATTTCGATTGCGAGCGTTGCGATGCGATAGAGTTTCCTAGTCAAATTACTTTTAACCCCAACTAATATATCAACATACAAGCATCCTTACTTCGTATTCGTTTAGCGTTTGCGATTCGATTGCGATTGAGTTCGATTGCATTTCGATTGATCACCACATACATAAATAAACATGCACAAGTAACACATAAGGCACCCGCACACGTATAACAATAACCAAAATGCGTATTTCAAGTTGCGATTCGTATTACCATTCGATGTCGATTCGATTAGCACAGTTTGAGTATTGTTTAGTTAACTTTATCGCATTGTTACTTCCTATAGTTCACAGTCATAAGTCGATTAAATAACGAATAACACATGTCGATTACTGCGATTATTGACAATTACTCCACATAATACAACTAAAGCGAAAACAAAATAGACTAACTACAAGTCAAAGAAGTCAAAACAGGAATTGAGCAAGGAGAGACAGATCGCAATTAGCAATCTTTTCTTCCTTTGACTTCAATCTTGACTTTGACTATGACGGGTAACTAAACATACCGAGCAAATCTAAGGTGAGTTCATTTCTCTTGAGCATGTGTCCCGGTGGGTGGGACAATCAAATGGGTATTCCTGGGAGGAATAAATCTTGTGGGTAAAAACTGGAATGTTGGATAATACACTCATTTCCTATCACCTTAAGTCCTATCTTCTACCGAATAGTTACCTGAGAGGTAACGGGGTATTAGTTGATAGCGCTATTAGGCTTGGCAACCTAACACCGTACCTGAGAGGATGGGCGTGAACTAATGACCTTAATCATGAACAATGCTTAGATAGGGGGCATTGGGGACGGGAAAAATAATCTGGAAGCCATCTTGTACGGTACTCGAGTTATTATCAACATTATAATCAATGAACTGAACTAAACACTTGGTAACTAACGTTTTCGTAAAACTATGAACTCACCAGCATTGTCTGATACACTTGTTGCATGATCGCAGGTCGTTAGGTACTATAGACAAGGAACTTGCTATCTGGATTGCTGGAGTGGTCATGGGTCGCACTACTTGGATATGCATGACTTGTTTACTGATTTCACATACATTTGGTTTTGAAACGTTTAAACAATGATTTACTATTGGCTTCCACTGGACATGTTAAACTTGGATTATGTTTATGAATGTTTTATCGTTATAAATGGAAACTTTGTTTAATATCTTGATATTGGTTCAATGTGATTAGTGGCTAGATCCTGGTACGTCACACGCCTAGCGGGGTTTCCGCATGTGGTATTTTAGGGGTGTGACAGTTTGGTATAAGAGCCACTGGTTATAGTGTACTAGGTTTTAAAACATTTTTATAAAACCAGACTATAACCGAACAGTTCAGAAAAATCGACCATGACACTCAGCTCCAGATTGCAAGGTTCGTCTCTCGTTTATTTATTGCACATCATATTTAGTGAACACTTGAGTATGACACCGCATGTGAATGCACACCCAACACTATAGTATGAGTTCTTGTGTTACTAGCCTATGTTATGTGTTTGATAGTGTGACTCATCCCTAAACCTTCCTGATCTATGTTGTGGTGTTTTTGTCTTTCTACTCGAATTTGAGGAACCTTTTAAGCATGAGTTGGGAGAAGCTGAGATAAACATGCAAATCGCATTGCTATTATGGGTGCACACATAATAATAATGTGGGGTGTATGTGAGTCCTAGTGAGGCTTAACGAGTGTGAAAGGGGTTCCGCTCTATTGTTTGAAGTAATGATAGAACTCGGTAATCTGTAGAGGTCATAGTGATGTATGACTCCCATCCAATCCTGACTTTTAACCTTTTTCCCCTTTTCCTATTTAGAATCATAAGTGGACGTGGTGGAGGCCGCAGTGGAGGATGTGGCAACATTACTATGTCCCAGGCTGAATTAACCGACCTGATCAACACTCGAGTGGCTGAAGCCCTAGCGGCTCAGCAGACGGGTACGATATGTGCCAAATACCCTTTATCCTTGTGACGCGTACTCGAATCTTACCTGTGTGTTGTATTTTCTTTCGTCTTTAGGTCAACCCATGAATCAGAACAATCCGCCTGTGTGCACATTTAATACATTCATAGATTGTAAGCCACAGACGTTCAGTGGGACTGAAGGAGCTGTGGGACTACTGCGTTGGTTTGAGAAGGCGGAATCGGTGTTCGCGATGTGTAACTGTCCTACTGGGGACAGAGTGAAGTATGCTTCAGGCACACTTGAGGATGGTGCCTTGACTTGGTGGAATGCCCAAGTCCAGATGCTGGGTATTGAAATGGCAAATGCAACCACTTGGGAGGATTTTAAAGAGCTGATGGGAGAGGAATATTGTCCTCATGACGAAGTGCAGAAACTGGAGAATGAGTATTATGATCTGAAAATGGTGGGGTATGAGATTGAGGCATACACGAAACGGTCTCATGATTTAGCTAATATGTGCCCAAACTTATCACGACCTCCACACCGAAGAATCAAACTGTACATCAAAGGATTAGCTCCGCAGGTTAAGGGCTTGGTTACTACAGCTAACCTCAACAATTTACCTCAGATAATTCGGCTGGCTCACAAAATCACAGATCAGGAGGTGGAGCGTGGCTCGCTACCACCACGTGTCTCTACTACTATTACTAGTGCTACAGCTACTACCCCTGCTACTGACAGCAAACGTAAGTGGAATGAAGTGGACAAGGTGTCCAACACGAACCAGTCACAAAAGAAGCCAGACAACGGCAGCAACCGCAGTTTTAGTCAGTCGTCCTCAGTTAATCAAATTCAGACTAACAGCTCCAATCAGGGTTCTTACGCAGGGAAGCAGCCAAAGTGTAACAAGTGTAATTTTCATCATCGTGGGTCGTGCACCCGAGTCTGTCACAGGTGCAACAAGGTGGACCATATGGCTAGAGATTGCAGGGCCCCACTCCCAAGACAACAGTAGCAGCAACCCCCACAGCAATAGCAGCCACAGCAACAGGAGAGGCAGCAGCCTCAGCAGAATCAGGGAAATCGTAAGGGGTGTTTTCAGTGTGGAGACGAGGGTTACTTTAGGCGAGATTGCCCTCAACTGAATCAGAATGCTAGTAATAACAATAACAACATTGGGAACAACAACAATGGAAACAATGGTGGGAATGGTGCGCGTGGAAGAGTGTTTACAATTGGTGCTGGGGAAGCTAGGAACGATGGCAACGTTGTTACTGGTACGTTTTTCGTGAACAACCTATTTGCTTCTGTTTTATTCGACTCTGGTGCCGATTGGAGTTATGTGTCTTTGGGGTTCAGTCATCAGTTAGGGTTAACTCCTATACCTCTTGTAACTAAACAAGTAGTAGAATTGGCTGATGGCAAATCTATTGAAGCCTCGCATGTCCTTTTTGGGTGTAAACTCGATCTTATGGGTCAAGTGTTCGACAATGACCTACTTCCCGTTACTCTTGGAAGTTTTGATGTGGTTGTTGGTATGAATTGGTTGTCTAAACATCAAGCAAAAATTCTCTGCAAAGAGAAAATCGTACGTATTCCTCTCCCTAGTGCAGAATCTTTGTCAGTTCAAGGTCATCGTAGTGGTGCAATCGTTGGCATCATTTCAGCTATGAAAGCCCAGAAGTGTCTACGAAAGGGCTACCCTGCTATTTTAGCACTTGTTACTGATACTCATCCTGAAGAAAGGAAAATCGAAGACCTACCTGTGGTCAGTGAGTTTCCAGATATATTTCCTGAAGAACTTCCTGGTCTACCTCCACACCGTCAGGTGGAATTTCAGATTGACCTTACACCAGGAGCAGCCCCGATTGCTCGTGCTCCTTATCGTCTTGCACCAGGAGAGTTGCAAGAGCTGTCAAATCAACTGCAAGAACTGTTGGATAGAGGTTTTATCCGACCCAGTTATTCGCCTTGGGGAGCCCCAGTTCTGTTCGTGAAGAAGAAAGACGGATCCTATCGTATGTGTATAGATTATCGAGAGCTCAACAAAGTGACAGTCAAGAACCGTTATCCTTTGCCACGTATCGACGATCTGTTTGACCAGTTGCAAGGGTCAAGTTTTTACTCGAAGATCGATTTAAGATCGGGCTATCATCAGATGAGAGTCCGAGAGGAGGATGTTCCTAAAACGGCTTTCCGAACGCGATATGGCCATTATGAGTTTCTGGTTATGCCATTCGGGTTAACTAATGCACCAGTGGTTTTCGTGGACCTCATGAACCACGTGTGTAAGCCGTATCTTGACGATTTCGTCATTATGTTTATCGATGACATTCTGATCTATTCAAAGAGCAAGGAGGACCACGAGCGACACTTATGTCTTATCTTGGAGCTCCTGAGGAAGGAGCAACTCTACGCGAAATTCTCTAAGTGTGATTTCTGGATTCGAGAGGTACACTTCCTTGGCCACATTGTTAATGAAATGGGGATACACGTGGATCCTGCTAAAATTGATGCTATACGAAATTGGGCGGCACCGAAGAATCCTTCGGAGGTGCGACAATTTCTTGGTCTCGCTGGGTACTATCGCAGATTTATTAAAGACTTCTCGAAGATCGCTCAACCTCTCACCGCACTAACACAGAAAGGCGTTGTATACTCTTGGGGAACGAAACAAGAAGATGCTTTCCAGTTGTTGAAACAAAAACTCTGCAGTGCACCAATATTGTCTTTACCAGAGGGTACCGAAGATTTTGTGGTGTATTGTGATGCTTCTATTCAGGGTCTCGGTTGTGTGCTAATGCAACGCGAGAAGGTGATAGCGTACGCTTCTCGACTGTTGAAGGTTCATGAGAAGAATTACATGACTCACAACTTAGAGTTGGGGTTGTGGTCTTCGCATTAAAAATCTGGAGGCATTACCTGTACGGTACTAAATGCACCATTTATACTGACCACAAGAGCCTTCAACATATCTTTGATCAGAAGGAATTGCATATGCGACAACGTCGTTGGGTAGAACTCTTAAACAACTACGATTGTGCAATCAAGTATCACCCAGGTAAAGCTAACGTTGTAGCTGATGCCCTTAGTCAAAAGGAAACGAAACCCAAGCGTGTTCGCGCTCTACAGCTCACTATCCACTCTAATTTACCTGATCAGATCCGTTCGGCTCAGACTGAAGCGTTGAAGGAAGAAAACCTGAAAGCTGAATATTTGCGGGGCATGGAAAAACGACTCGTGGAGAGATCAGACGACATTTATTATTTTATGGAACGGATATGTGTTCCTTTGTTTGGAAATCTTAGGGAGCTTGTGATGGACGAAGTGCACAAGTCTCGCTACTCTGTTCACCCAGGTTCAGATAAGATCTATCAGGACCTCAAAGTCTTATATTGGTGGCCAAAGATGAAGGCTCACATCGCGACGTATGTGAGTAAATGCTAACTTGTGCGAAGGTCAAGGTAGACTACCAGAAACCCTCAGGCCTGCTTCAACAACCAGAAATACCCATGTGGAAATGGGAGCAAATTGCTATGAATTTCGTCACTGGTTTGTGATGTGTGCAAAATGCAACATATAAATTACATCAATTGTGGCATAAAACTAACCCTTTTTTAGTACTAATGTTGAAAAAGTGTGCTTTTGTCTTCCTTTTGTATTTTCAGGATTAAATGAGCTCAAATTAACAAAAGAAACAAAAAGGCAGCTAAATCTAACACAAATACAAGAAAAGGAACAAACGTGACATGCCCAACCCCACGACAGCATCTTCCCAAGCAAAACAAGAGAACAGAAGGCTGAATACGTCCCGTGCTCAGTGAACACGGGGGCGTGCCCAAGTGTCAGCATAAAAGACAAAGTTGTAGAAGCTTCCATCGCCCACCACGGGGCCGTGCTCAGCGGACACGGAGCCGTGGTCAACTATAAGATTCGCAGAATCCAAGCAAATCTTGATACTACAGATATGCTTCTGCACACGGGGCCGTGGTCAACTAATACAGACAAAAGCAATTAATGAAGACAGAGAAGGATGTGGACACGGGGCCGTGCCCACTGGACACGGGGCCGTGCCCGAGCTTCTGTTCAGCCTATAAATAGGAGTGCTTGGCTCAAGCTCAAACCATCCCTTGGCACACCACATCTCTCACACTTCACCCACCACCCACCACCACCATAACACCATCATCCACCACCATCATCCATTGTCCATCATAGAGTGTGTGAGTCGTCTCGGGATCCAAGATTGATCGTAAGAGTTCTTGACAATCAAGGCCATGTTTGCCTAAGTCTCTTACATCACTTGGTGAAGACAAAGTGTCTAGTGTAATACTTTTTATTTTTAATATTTTCGCACTTTTTAATTGGTTATGTATTAATGACTTTAATAACTAGTTTCTTATGTTGAAGGTGATTCTTCCTTATCGTTTGTCCGTGGTGTCTTGGCATTATTTTACTGTCGATATAAAATAAAAGATTTTCACCATTTATATCTCCACGGTCTATATGGAGGTATGTTGGCTACCTGGTCGGGGGTTAAGGGAACGGTTTGGTAAGAGTCTTGCCATTGTTCAGTGTATAGATCCTGCAAAGGACCTGGGTCAAATTTAGTAGGACCTCCTTCAATACTTAACGGTATTGGATGGCGGGGGTCCAAACTCTTTGATCCCCTCATAAGTTAAGCTACTATTAAAACTTTAACCCGGCTACTTAGGAGTGTAACCCTGCTGACTCAGACTACTTAGCCGAGGGTAACGTCGCCTTCAAAAGAGGGGCCTACCACATTATGCATTAATAACTTAATTAATTATCTTTCAATAATCCGACCCTTTAGGATTGTATCCTTGCTGACTCAAACTACTGGGTTGAGGGTAACGTCACCTCCAAAAGAGGGGCCTACTACAATAACTAAGATAATCTCTTAAATAGTGCAAAAGTGCGGAAATAATCAAAGGTTACACTAAACACGAGTCGGAGCCAAGTGATTCATCTTGTCTATCTGGTTTTACTTTTATTTTTATTTTTCAGCATTTTAGTTAGTTTTTATTTTCTTAGTTTAAAAAACATTTCTCTAAACTTTTGATTTGATTAGACGTTGAGGATAAACCGGTACTAAAAGCTCTTGTGTCATTGGACGACCTCGGTATCTTACCAACACTATACTACGCTCACGATGGGTGCAGTTGCCCATATGTGTGTTTAGTGTTAGTAAATATCGTGTTTTATAAATTTAAAACTGGCTAAAGAAAGTGTAAAAGGGCTTAAAATAAACATTAAAACCATAACACACTTCACGCACATCAAGTTTTTGGCGCCGTTGCCGGGACACAAGGATTTTAAGAAAGTTAGGAATCAACGGCCTAATCGTTTTTCTTATATTTCTATTTTTTTAGGAATTTTCTTAGTTTTTCAGCTTCTGCAGAACTCAGCATGGGCCGTGCCCGCTGAACACGCCCCGTGCCCAATCATTGGAACTGGCAATCCTGTTTTAAGTCAGACAGTAAGCTGAACACGGGGCCGTGCCCACTCAACACGCCCCGTGCCCAAGATTCAGTTACTGAAAACAGAACCGTGAGTTCCCGACGGTTGGTAATTTCTGACACAAACATGAGTGATACTGATATTTTTTACTTTCGGCACTCTTATGGTACGTGGTGTCAAATATGTGGTGGTTCCCATAAGGAATTAGAATGTTATTTTCTAAATTATAAGCCCCACTATATAGACCCATCATTTCCTTATATCCTTAAGAGGGGCGAAAGTAAAAATAATCCTTATCTCTCCCTCGAATGCTCTCAACCGTATTTTCTAGGAGAAATGCTTCTTGATGAGCTATTTCAATTGGAAGATCTGATTCTTAATTGGTTAAAAGAACTTAGGATAGATTTCAATAATTTATCTCAAAACGATAACCAAGAAGAAGTGTTGGGATCGCATTCAAACAACTTCGTTGTTACCAACGATACTTCTAACTCTAGTGAGGACTTGAACGATAGTCGTCCCTGTGTCGATTGTGCCGTGAAGGACTCCCCATCGACTTCGTTCGATGCATACATAGACCTGAGCGATTCGGCATACACCTTCTTTAACGAGAGCCCGGGAAAGGGTTGGACTTGTGCACCTACATATAGCATAGGAATCACCCTCACCGACAACCTCTTGCGTTCTCGTCTTAATCTAGAGCAATTAAGGTATCTTAGGCACTTTGGGGTTGTTCCATCCAGTCAGGAACCGCCCGATCCGGAAAAGTTCCTTAAAAATAGACAAACTTCATAAACAGCCCTTCGACACGGGGCCGTGCCCAGGTCAACACGCCCCCGTGTCCACCAAAAGATTCCCCTCTGACTTTTTGTCAGAATACGAACAAAACGTGTCAGGATCTTGCCTGCACACGGGGCCGTGTCCAGCATGCTGTCATTTTCTATAAATGCAGCCAAGAATCCTGCACATTTGGACCATCCTGGGACAGAGATTTGAAAGTATTTTCTAACCTACCATCCTAGGTATGTTCTAAAAGAAGGTTCTAACAAACATCTTGTCCTTTCCTCTTTTATCCATTACCTTCTTCTTCATCTTTCTTGCAACAACACCTCCATTGAAGCTTGATTCCAAGCTTTATTGTGATGTTTGTTAAACTTTTGTTCAAGGAATCTTGTTAAAAATAAGTTACACAACATTGTTTTAAGTTATTTCTGTTCAAAAATGTTTCATAAGTTGGAAAAATAATTTGAAACTCCAAGATTCCTTGTTCTAAAAAACTGCAGAAAGGTGAACACGGGGCCGTGCTCATTGAGCACGGGGCCATGTCCGTGGTACTGTTTCATTAAAATGAACTATTTTTGGTTTGTTTTCATAGAATGTCTAGCCAAAACAGTGGAACCTCTTCTGCGCACTCCAGAAATAGTCCAAGGGAGAGAAGGCCATCAATTGAAGCAACTCTCGTACGATACGTAATGGCGTTACGTGAAGCTCTTGACGAGATGACTTCGGTAGAGGAAGTCCTAATAGACCGTATAAATTATCTTACGGTGGGGTTGGAAAACAGTTTTCAAGAAATAAACCTCTTGCACCAGAGGTTAAACATTCTTGTAACACCTCCCATGGAACCAATCCTCCCTCAAGAGGATTGGAACCTAGCACTTGGAATCAACAATCATACCGGTTGGGACGACATTCCAGCGGAACCTCCTCTTGAAGATCTACAAGAAGTCCCGGTGGAGGTTGCACCTCCTCAAACCAATGCCAATGAGCCCGCCTTTCTTCTTCCTAGGGAGATAGAATAATGGCTCGCTGGCGTTTGAGGAACCCATGCCCGGAGAAAGAAGTTTTTCAAGCCGCATCTAACCGAGGGATTTACCTTTTCGGAAATTTTGCTAATAGAATAAGTAGTAGGCTAGAACTTTTTGGTTTAGATTTCTTGCGTTTCTTTGACCTAACTATCTAGTATTTTAACTTTTAGACTATTATGTAATTCTCTCTATGACTTAATGAATGATGGTTTTATATAATTTGGTGTTTGGATGATGTTGTAATGAGTAAAACACACTCGGGTTGGCAAAGGATACAAGGGAAACTTGAACCAGCACCCCATGCAGGAAAACAGGGCCATCCGACAAAATTTCTTCATTACAGCAAGTTCAGCACGGGCCGTGTCCGCCCAACATGGCCCCGTGCTGCACAGTCTGCAGAAATGACCCAGTTCAGGTAAACTGGACACGGGCCGTGTTCACCCAACACGCCCCCGTGTCCAGGCTTCTGTTTCTTTTGTTTAACTTTCTGTTACTGACACCTGAACACGGGGCCGTGCCTGGACAACACGGGGCCGTGTCCAGGCGCCCAGTAACACAAATTTTTGCTTTTTCACACCTTTTACACATTCAATCAACCTAAAAATTTTTGGGACACATTGAGGACAATGTGTAATTTAAGTGTGGGGGGGATGCTAAAACCTTGAATCTTGCAAGTCCTAATAACAAGCCTTACACAAAACTCTATTGGAACCGCTAATCACCCCAAATTTTTTCAAAAATTTTCATTTTTTTTACTTGTTTAGGTTTAATTTGGGAATTTCAAAATTCTAAAAAGGTTATATTTTTACAAATTTAAAACCGACAGCGTCGTGATAAAAAGAACCAACATAAGAAAATTATGAAAAGGCATGACAAGCTTAGTTAAAATTTAATTATATATACTTGATCACATAAAAACCCATTCCCACAAAAGTGAGTTTTGAGCCTTTATTGAGCATACAAATACATATCTTTAAATTAAATGCTCATTTTTCGTTTCTTGTGTGAATAGCCGCTTGGTTCTTACAACTCTAGAACTTGCCACGACGATACATTCCCAGTCCTTACCAACTTAAACCTGAGTAAGTAAATGATGGAGGCATTAGGACTAACCCTTTTTATTTCTACACCATTATTTTTCTTTTTTTTTACCACCTACCCAAAATCCCCCTAATTAACCCCTTTGAGCCTAAACCTTTTCATTTCTTAACCCAAACCATACACCCTTTCACCCACCAAAACCTTTTTATTTTTAACCCTTTATTTTAGTAACACGCTCGGTTTTTCGTATGACTTCCAAAAAAAAATGATGATGAAGCAAAAGAAATAAACAATCAAGTTCATCAAAAATAACTTTGTTTGAATTATGGCTTCATCAAAAATAAAAAAAATAAAAAAATAAAAAGTCTTACGAAAACCGATGCTTTTTACGCTTTTCGCCCTTTTCTACTAACCACTAACCCAACCACCTACCTTTAACCCAAGCCTAACCCTTCACCCAAAAGTCCTCTTGATATTTACAAAGGTATATAGTTAAAAAGGAGGAGGATTGATTGCTTGGCAAGCCTATGGTAGGAGTAAGTTCCATGCCGCTCTCGAGTGATTCACTAAAATACATCTTCGGCCGAGTGTTGAGTGATCCCCCGTGAGGTATGTGAACTTTTATATAAATAGAATTTTAAAGAGGCATGTTATGCCCTAATAAGTAATTTATCTTATGAAAAGTTTTAAATAAATCATGACGAATAGGATTGTAAATAAATAAAAATAAAACGTAATAAAGAATCTTGGAAATCCCGACACTCTATGACAAGCCCAAAAACCTTCTCTTCTACCCATTCCATTTGGGAGTGTAAAGCCACATTATAAAGAGTTTTGCTAGAGGACAAGCAAAGATTCAAGTGTGGGGGTATTTGATGTGTGCAAAATGCAACATATAAATTACATCAATTGTTGCATAAAACTAACCCTTTTTTAGTACTAATGTTGGAAAAAGTGTGATTTTGTCTTCCTTTTGTATTTTCAGGATTAAATGAACTCAAATTAACAAAAGAAGCAAAAAGGCAGCTAAATCTAACATAAATACAAGAAAATGAACAAACGTGACACGCCCAACCCCACGACAGCATATTCCCAAGCAAAACAAGAGAACAGAAGGCTGAACACGCCCCGTGCTCAGTGAACACGGGGGCGTGCCCAAGTGTCAGCATAAAAGACAAAGTTGTAGAAGCTTCCATCGCCCACCACGGGGCCGTGGTCAACTATAAGATTCGCAGAATCCAAGCAAATCTTGATAGTACATATATGCTTCTACACACGGTGTCGTGCCCAACGGACACGGGGCCGTGGTCAACTAATACAGACAAAAGCAATTAATGAAGACAGAGAAGGATGTGGACACGGGGCCGTGCCCGAGCTTCTGTTCAGCCTATAAATAGGAGTGCTTGGCTCAAGCTCAAACCATCCCTTGGCACACCACCTCTCTCACACTTCACCCACCACCCACCACCATCAACCACCACCATCATCCATTGTCCATCATAGAGTATGTGAGTCGTCTCAGGATCCAAGATTGATCGTAATAGTTCTTGACAATCAAGGCCATGTTTGCCTAAGTCTCTTACATCACTTGGTGAAGACAAAGTGTCTAGTGTAATACTTTTTATTTTTAATCTTTTCGCACTTTTTAATTGGTTATGTATTAATGACTTTAATAACTAGTTTCTTATGTTGAAGGTGATTCTTCCTTATCGTTTGTCCGTGGTGTCTTAGCATTATTTTACTGTATATATAAAATAAAAGATTTTCACCATTCATATCTCCACGGTCTATATGGAGGTATGTTGGCTATCTGGTCGGGGGTTAAGGGAACGGTTTGGTAAGAGTCTTGCCATTGTTCAGTGTATAGATCCTGCAAAGGACCTGGGTCAAATTTAGTAGGACCTCCTTCAGTACTTAACGGTATTGGATGGCGGGGGTCCAAACTCTTTGATCCCCTCATAAGTTAAGCTACTATTAAAACTTTAACCCGGCTACTTAGGACTGTATCCCTGCTGACTCAGACTACTTAGCCGAGGGTAACGTCGCCTTCAAAAGAGGGGCCTACCACATTATGCATTAATAACTTAATTAATTATATTTCAATAATCCGACCCTTTAGGATTGTATCCTTGCTGACTCAAACTACTGGGTTGAGGGTAACGTCACCTCCAAAAGGGGGGCCTACTACAATAACTAAGATAATCTCTTAAATAGTGCAAAAGTGCGGAAATAATCAAAGGTTACACTAAACACGAGTCGGAGCCAAGTGATTCATCTTGTCTATCTGTTTTTATTTTTATTTTTCAGCATTTTAGTTAGTTTTATTTTCTTAGTTTAAAAAACATTTCTCTAAACTTTTGATTTGATTAGACGTTGAGGATAAACCGGTACTAAAAGCTCTTGTGTCCTTGGACGACCTCGGTATCTTACCAACACTATACTACGCTCACAATGGGTGCACTTACCCATATGTGGTTTTAGTGTTAGTAAATATCGTGTTTATAAATTTAAAACTTGGCTAAAGAAAGTGTAAAACGGCTTAAAATAAACATTAAAACCATAACACACTTCACGCACATCAGTTTGCCGAGAACTCAAAACGGAAACGATACCATTTGGGTGATCGTTGATCGTCTCACGAAGTCAGCACATTTCCTAGCAATCAAGGAAACGGATAAATTATCACAACTCGCTGCTGTTTATCTAAAGGAGGTGGTCTCTAGGCATGGGGTGCCAACCTCTATTATTTTCCGATCGTGACTCGCGTTTTATATCAGATTTACGGCAGTCGATGCATAAATCATTCGGCTCACGCCTCGACATGAGCACTGCCTATCACCCACAGACGGATGGTCAAAGTGAACGAACCATTCAGACACTTGAAGACATGCTGCGAGCATGTGTGATCGATTTTGGTAAGGGGTGGGAGAAGCACTTGCCGTTGATAGAGTTCTCTTACAACAACAGTTACCATACTAGCATCCAGGCAGCTCCGTTTGAAGCGTGTACGGCCGGAAATGTCGTTCTCCTATTTTTTGGGCTGAGGTGGGTGACAGCCAAATCACAGGTCCGGAACTTGTACTCGAAGCTTCTGAAAAGATTGTCCAGATTAGAAATCGTATGGCGGCAGCATGTGACAGGCAGAAAAGCTACGCTGACAAGCGTAGGAAACCCCTTAGAGTTCGCTGTAGGCGATCGAGTTACGTTGAAAGTCTCACCCTGGAAGGGTGTGGTGCGCTTTGGGAAGCGCGGAAAGCTTAATCCACGTTATGTCGGGCCATTCAAAATCCTGGAGCGAATCAGTAAAGTGGCCTACAAGCTCGAATTACCTGCTAAGTTGGGTAACGTTCATGATGTCTTCCATGTTTCGCAACTAAAGAAATGCTTTTCAGATGAAACACTTGTGGTACCGTTTCAAGAGCTGTAGATTGATGACAAATTGCAGTTTGTCAAAGAACCCATCGAAATCATGGATCGAGAAGTTAAGGTTCGTAAGCAAAGTCGGATTCCAATCGTGAGAGTCTGTTGGAACTCAAGACGTGGACCGAGTTCACAAGGAACGCGAGGATCAGATGAAGCTCAAGTATCCTCAATTATTCCCAACTGCCCCATCTAAATCTGATGCAACTGGTGAATTTCGGGGCGAAATTCCCTTTCAAGTTGAGGATGATGTGGCACCTGCGGAAAATCCACAGTCATCCTGATCAAACATCTCGCTGTGGGTTACTTGTCAAATTTCGGGACGAAATTTTCTTTCAAGTTGGGGATGATGTGACAACTCGAGATTTCAAGGCCTTTCCTTTACGCATTACTTGTTCCACAGTTCATTTTATGTTGTATCTTGTGCATGATATGAGAATAGTTAAAGTATTGTTACGTTTGAGTGTTGCATGAAACTTAAGTATTGTGTAATGGTTTATTGTGTAATGTTATAATTATGTTTAACCTCGATTGAGAAACACTTGACGAAGGATGATTCTTCGTCACTCTCACTCCTCGTCGAAGAGTAGAACTTCGTCACAATCAACCTTCGACGAAGGTTGATTCTTCGTCACACACACACCCGGCGAAGAATGCACTTCGCCAAAGGAATACTTCGCCAAAAAGGGGCCTTCGGCCCAGACTATTCGAGGTCCAGAATGCCTGATTGTTATTTTGTGCGTATGACTTATCATATCACGTAACTACAAATCCCACAAACCCTAAGGCTCTCTCTCTCTCTGCGTAACGAGATCTAGGTCTCGAAGCCCTTCATCTCCAAACAAACTGGTTAGTGTCTTGTTCTCGTTCGTTGGATTAATACATGATATGTGGATTTCGTGTTGTGATGATTTTGTATGAATATGTAGGATCTTGTGTACATAATGTTCCATTGTTGATCGGTCGTATGAATGTTTATTACGTAGTTAGGGTTTGTACGATGAAAGTGTTGAAGATCCTTGTGTGTTTCAATGATTAATGTTTGATTAGAATTGTACGTTAAATGAAACTGTTATGTTTTGGTAGTCGATGATTGATCATAATTAGGGTTGTTGAACTTGTAAAATAACTGTGGGTTGATCCCATTAATCCTGCTGAAAATTGTGTTAACTGTTGTTATGTGATTTTGACGAACCTTTATGGTACTTCGCCGAACCCCATCTCGATGAAGGTTGGATACTTCGTCGAACCCCATCTCGACGAAGATTAGGTACTTCGTCACATTCCATCTCGACGAGGATAGTCCTTCGTCGATAGAATTCTTCGCCATAAGTGTAAATTGACAGAAACAGTAAACAGATCATGATGTATAAGAAGATGGACACTTGTGTTTGTGAAATTTTATTTGTTGTATGGTGATAATGTTAACTAGAAATGTGGGTGGCCAATTCGTCTGTAAAATGTTATTATGAGACTTGCACATGAGATGTGGACATGTATGAGGACTGAATACGTGATATGTGATAAACAGTGATCTTGTGGTAGATGCAAACTGTGTAAAATATGTGGCTTGATTGACTGTGAAACTGATTTTGATTGGTAACCACGGTAGGGTTTGGGTTGATCAACTTGGACGGGTAACTAAACATACCGAGCAATTCTAAGGTGAGTTCATTTCTCTTAAGCATGCATCCCGGTGGGTGGGACAATCAAATGGGTATTCCTTAGAGGAATAAATCTTGTGGGTAAAAACTGGAATGTTGGATAATACACTTATTTCCTATCACCGTAAGTCCCATCTTCTACCGAATAGTTACCTGAGAAGTAACGGGGTATTAGTTGATAGCGCTATTAGGCTTGGCAACCTCACATCGTACCTGAGAGGACGGGCGTGAACTAATGACCTTAATCATGACCAATGCTTAGATAGGGGGCATTGGGGACGGGCAAAACAATCTGGAAGCCATCGTGTACGGTACTCGAGTTATTTTCAACATTATAATCACTGAACTGAACTAAACACTTGGTAACTAACGTTTTCGTAAAACTATGAACTCACCAGCGTTGTCTTATACACTTGTTGCATGCTCGCAGGTCGTTAGGTACTATGGACAAGGAACTTGCTATCTGGGATTGCTGGAGTGGTCATGGGTCGCACTACTTGGATATGCATGACTTGTTTACTGATTTCACATACATTTGGTTTTGAAACGTTTAAACAACGATTTACTATTTGCTTCCGCTGGACATGTTAAACTTGGATTATGTTTATGAATGTTTTATCGTTATAAATGGAAACTTTGTTTAATATCTTGATATTGGTTCAATGTGATTAGTGGCTAGATCCTGGTACGTCACACGCCTAGCAGGGTTTCAGCATGTGGTATTTTGGGGGTGTGACAGATATTCCTTAAAAGCGACAACTGGCCCATCAGCTCATCTCCTTCTCCAACCCTTAGGCTATAAATACCAGCCCCTACCAAAGGTTTAAGGATCCGATTTTTCACTCTCTCACTCTTAACACACACTTGTTTCCTTCAAGGGCGAAGGATAAGGTATGTCCGGGGGGCGCCCGACCCCCCGAACTTTTCGATGCGTAGTGTTATGAATAGTACTTTCGTATAGGTATATACGTCCCCCCCCCCCCCGGTTTCGCGAAAATTGGGGGGGGGGGGGTTCGCCAATGGTTTCCTTTCTCCCTTGAAAGAACAACTACTTGTTCTCACGCCGGAGCCTGGTTAAAAAAAAGAATCCCCACCTCCTCTTGGTTAAAAAAAGAATCCCCACCTCCTCTTAACAAATAATAGTGTTTTGTTTTGCAGATTATTCAGGAAGTCTTCAGCTTGCCACGACCAGGAAGAAAAATAGAAGGCAACCCCCTGTCGAGACCTCTCTACTGTTCTATCTCCTGCGGATCAAATCGGTTTTTCTTCACTTTATTTAGCTGTCATAAAACTTTATTTTCTATTTTCCTAACTTCAACGAGTATAAATCTTTTAGAGAAAATTGTTACAATCTTACAGAACAAGCGCACAATCTAAAAAAAACATTTTCAACTTGAACCATTTTACTTTTCTGATCTATAAGTTTTCTTAAAAATGTTTATTAATAAATCGATGTTTTCTAAAAGTAAAATAATAATATCGATAGATATTAAGACCTCAGAATTTTTTTGCAATACATTTAAAAAAACAAAATATAAAATAATTTATTACGGTCGAACAAATATACTTCAAACATCTAATTTGCTTTATTTTTTCTATCAAACAATCGGATGAAAATGACAAAAAATCACAAATCTCAGGAACGATTTTGGCAAAAAAGTCAGATTTTTGAATGAAAATAGCAAAAAGTTCTAAAAGTGAAGGAGTATATGATATAAAAAAATTCTTTTAGATGAAAATGACAAAAATATCCAAATTTCAGGGATGATTTTAACAATTTACTCTAAGAAATGAACATTAATTTTGACAACTTTAAATATACTTCGTAAGAAGTCACTTCCATTCAATTTGCTACATAACTTTATGCAAACAAATATCCACAACTTTAAATCTAATAACATACATTCAAAATTTACAAATATTAAAACAATCAATACCCCAATTAAAAATTCATAACCACTACGCACTTGGTCAACGTTGGCAACTCCGACCTACTTTTAGCTCGTGTGCGGGCCCCCCTGCAAATTGGAATCCAGACCAATCATTAACCGGCAAACATAATTCTTAAACCGGCGGCCGACCGACATCTCCACCTTTCGTACCGGACGCGTCACTTTTCGGACCAACGTTATTCAGAGCCGCCTTGTCTCCCGTCGCTGACGACGTCGACGCGCCACCGTTATCCGACACAACCTTTTGACTCCTAACGGAAAACGCTCGTGACAAGAACGACGGCGCCCGTGCAAATATCCACCGGTCCGACCGCACGGCTACCCGGTCCAAACTCCCCATTCGCCGGTAAGATCTTCCCCGGCTGCTACCTTCTCCGGTTCGGTACCCTTTTCTCGAACTTCCTTCCCCGGCCATTCTCACCGTGCTTCCAGACCGGTTCATTAAGGCCGTAGTTATCACCTGCTTCCGCACCTCCTCTGGTAGCCTTAACGTGAACCGGTCAATGTTCTCACCCGGCTGCACGAGTGAGTGGCCAGTGGAGTGCGATCTAAACTTTTCAAACAGAGCCGGTCCACGGACAGATTTTGACCGTGGAGGCAGGCTCTGTTTAGTACTCTGGTTCCGGTCAAGAACCGGAGCCAGAGTAGTCGGATCAGCAGTTTCGTTGCTAATCCGAATAGAGACGTCGTCGGTGGTTCCTTCCTCCACCGACAAATTATTCGCACCAGCCGCTAGTTCCAACTCACTGGCGAGTTGTGCTGTCTCGCCAGGTTTTGGAACTAGATCACACCGGCACACTGGGCAGGTAACGTGGTGCTCGAGCCACGCGTCGATACACTCCGCATGGAAAACATGATCGCATTTCGGAATCAACCGGATTGTTTCTTCGTCCTCGAATTCGTTAAGGCATACGGCGCACTCTAGCGCGCCTTTGCCGATCTTTAATCCTTTCACGGTTGAATAAGCGAACGTCGGGAAGGTCTCAAGGACCTCCGCGTCCAGACCGCGGGAGGCTGCAGCTAGCCTCCCACGGCGCATCGAAAGAGCAGCACGGACGCTCGCTCCTCCGTCGCTCGAACACCTACGGATGTAGATCGAGAAAAACCCCATGAAGAACAACGCAGCAACAAGAACAACGATTATAATCGCCATTGAAGGGCTGAATTTAGCGTATGGATAATCCGACGGTGGTGATGGGGGTTGAGCGTCCACATAGTAGAGTGAAAGCAATAATATGAAAAACGTAACTGGTTTATAATTTTTTCCGGTTGAAATCATGTTTTGAGATATCTCCGGCAGTGGAGTAGAGAGAGAGAAAAATAAAATGTGAGGGTTGAATTGTTTAAAGGTGGGTGTGAGTCGAGCGAGCATAAAAAGACCATCTTTTTTTGACTTTTGGAACAAGGCTCGGATTGGTAGTTTCTTTTCATCTTCTACGTGGAAAGTTCTGATAAATACGGTGTGAAATCAAGTATACATATGCTGAAACCTCCTACCAAAACATATCCGATTAATTATTTGTATATTTTTAGAAATTGTTCTATTTTCAATATTTAGGGTGAAACGGGTGACTCCTAATGCGATGCGAGTAAATTTTTTTTAACCCAATCATATATTGTCATGTCATTTTCTATCTTTAACTTTCTTTTTACCCAAAAACATAAGGGGTGCACCCCCGAGATGAGGGAAACTATTTTTTTCCTTTTTATATAAACTATTAATTTTTTTTTTTGAGTCTGGTCGAACGGGGTGATTCCCGTCCGATTGGATGAGTTGGACTTGATGTGGTTTCCGTTGTTTAACACGTCCTCACACCGTCTCGGTGAAACCGCAAACTTTCTAACTTAACTAAATTTCCAAAATTTTCAAACAAAACACTCACTCAAACGATTAGCCGTCCAATCGGACGGCCATCCGATCTAACGACTATTCGACCAGGTGACTTGTGATCTCAACACTTAAACTATTTTACAAAACTTCAAAGAATATTAGTTTCAAACGGATAGCCATCCGACCGAACGGTCATCCGTCCGGGTGACCATCCGACTGGATGACCTGACCTTTAGAGACACCTTACACTTTTCAAAATGCTACAACGAAAACTTCAAAGTTCAAACATTTCACAAACACACTCCATCGAACGACCCTCCGACCGAATGGTCATCCGTCAGGACGGTCATCCGATCGAACCACTGTTCGATCACTCATCTCTTCGACGCACTATTTAACGCACTGTTCAACGCTTACACTATCGTTATCTGATCAGGCTAACCTTCAAGCGCTCCCTTCAATCCAAGGAAGTGTTTATTTACTAAACACGCTCTGAGAGTATACTCGATCCCTTTTTGCTTAACGCATTTTTGGGTGTTACATACGTTACCTATATCAAATCACATCAACACACAATGCAACTCTTTTTATACGCTAACCGCTCTCGCATGTTAATACGTGTTTTCGATGAATGCTTGTATGTTATGTTTACACAGTGATTGTTGCCTGACACCTTTGCAACGATAGTACTATAGTTTAGACTCAGCACCTGTCGTGGACAGGGGTTGTTAAAGGCTTTACTTCACGTGTCACAGTGTTGATATGTGTTGCGCATTCTACAACTCGCAGTCATGTATGTCCATAATCATTGTCGATAGCTTACTTGCTTCACATCTCTACGTGTTACATGCTGGTTATGCGTAAATCGCTTTCGCTATACTATATGCTATTAAACTTGTATGCTCACCTTTACACTATGTGTATTGACTTTATTTTAACGTATGTGACAGGTATTTAGGATGCTATGCTATGACCTGCTTTTGTGGAATCAAGCTAAGGGAGTCTAGAAATAAACAAATTAAAATCTGAGTTGTCGGAACAATTATTTGTCTTTGAGAACAACGTCTGTAATAACTGTTTTACTTTATATGTTTGTGGTATGGGACATGAATGTTAAATATATGGTAATCAATAGTTGTTATGGATTCTTGTGGAGAATCTGTTTCGCTCAATGCCGTGCCCCGATGTTTTCGCCATCGGTTGGTGTATGACAGATTGGTATCATAGCCATAACTATAGGGAATTAGGCAAGACACGACCTAGTCCTGGTCGATGTCTTAGAATTGACCTAGTCTATAGTCTAAGTACCAACAGACCGCATTGTGCGAACCCGGTAGAAGTTTTGCGCGAGCTTACTCTTTATACTCTCGTTTGTACTCGCTAAACTCACAACTTTGCGCGAACACTGCATATTGTCGCTACGCGTAACCACTCAGCCTTCCTAAGGCTGACAACACACACGCTTTTCGAAAACACTCGCGTGACACAAACGAGTGATTTGGTCGAGATTAGGTGTGAAAACCGTAAACTCTCGACAGAATCACTCACCCAACACGCATTTTTATTATTAAAACACGAGAATTTGCGTTGAGTCAGGTGTGAAAACCATACCTCGACGAAATTCTCCCTATCTATCTCGTGATTTTATCACACGAACAGGAATAAAATTGTTAAGTTAGGGGTGAAACCCGCATCTTAATGACATATTCCGCCTTATATTTTGGTTTTACAAAAACTCTCACCAAAGTATCGATGGGTTCCAACGACTAGGGTCACGTAATGGCCGAAAGGATGTGTGTCGTTCGCCCGGATTGAGGCGAGAGCATAGTCTAGAAGGCCAAAGCGTGTACTCAAAGTCGATTGAGAATAGTCGAATCACTTTGGGTAGTCAATGTCTACACACCCAAGACATTCTATTTCGATTCTAAGCTCGCAGCCGCTGACTCTGTGAATTATCGATTTATGTGTTTTTATATTTATGTGTTTCGATTTTTGGAGACTAATTCGCTTTTCACTCTCCGCTTTTATTAAACGCGCACAACTCGCAAAGCTATTTGTATCTCAAAACGCTAACAAATCGCAGTCAATCTATGAACCCTCGCATGCTATGCTACTCGCTATCTCTCATCGCATTTACGGAAGTGAGCGAACCATACGCCGTGATACTCGCATTCGCTACTCTCGAACACGCTCGCGAACTTGAATAATAGGTGAATACGTGCAAAATATGTAGGTGAATATGTGCAAAATATAGTTGAATATATGCTTCAATGCTCTACATGCTTAGGTGCTTCTGTGTTTACATGCTTATGTGCCTATGTGATTATGTGCCAATATAGTTATATGCCTATGTGTGAACGTGTTCCTGAGCTTTATAAGTATGTTAGTCAAACACTGTATGGCGAGGTTGAGCGAATCGCGTCTAAATCCTGTGACGATGTTTGTGGCAGACAATGTCGTCATTCGGATCCCACACCTCCCGCGCTAACCGCGCGCAACCACGCTGACAAACGCATTGCATCGCTAGTCGCCAAGGAAATGGCCAAGGTCGTTCCGCAAATCGTCAGCGAAATCAATGAAGTCGCCAGCAAGTCCTCTGAGGAATCAAAGACCGACTCGCCCCGAGCTACTTTTAGCTTCAAGCAATTTAAAGCTTGTGGACCCAAAGATTTCACTAGGGAAGATGGGCCGAGTGCAATGTTTCAATGGTTTGACTCGATTGAAGTCACTCTTCGTCAAAGCGGGTGTCCAGACAACCTCCGCACTGTTAACGCTACTGGAGTCTTCCAGTCTAGGGCACTGGAATGGTGGACAGCAGAGCGCAACAGGCGTGGGAACGACGCAGCCTATGGACTCTCTTGGGAGGAATTGAAAGAAGTCATTATGAAAGAATTATGTCCCCCACATGAACTTCAGAAGCTGGAAGACGAGTTCTGGAATATCAAGCAAGAAGGTGGCGACAATGCTGGTCTTACTGCTCGCTTTAAACAGCTCAGCATCATCTGTCCTGGCCAAGTCTCAACTCCCGACATCACAATCAAGAAATACATTCGCGCGTTACCTGATTGTGTTGCCGATTTTGTCCAAGCAGCCAAGACTACTACCATTGAGGAGACCTTCCAGCTCGCTCCTGAGATTAATGACAAGCGAGTTCGGGTTGGTTACTTCAAGAACACCACCAAAAGTCTCCATCAAGTTATCACTACTCCCGCTCCTAAAACCGCCACACCTCAAGCTTCGAAGTCTTCACGCTGCAAGCGCAAGAGCAACAACAACAACAATAACTGTGATGTCACTGCCGCTCCTCTCAATGCTATCTCTGCTCAACCCCAGAACCAGAACAGCCAAGTAGCCGCACCCGTGACCAACGCACCTCCTGCAAAACGTGCGTACACTGGTTCTCATCCCCTGTGCATTACTTGTACTTACCACCGTCCAGTTGGGATCGCTTGCCGTTTTTGTGTCCACTGCAACATCTACGAACACTTTACCGCAAACTGCCACACTAGCCCTCGTCAAGCTCAAGTTCAAGCTCCTCCTGCACTGCCAGTTCCCCTTCCCGCTCCTCAGGGCCAACAAGCAGCTCCTGCTCCCGCTGCTCATGCACGAGCGTGCTATGCATGTGGTGATCCAAACCACTTCGCAAACGTCTGCCCAAACCGAGTGGTGAAGCAAGAGCCACAACAGCAACCAGCGCAGCAACAACATCAACGGCAGCAGCCTCAGCAGCCAGCTCAGCAAGCAGCCCGCTGACGAGCTTTCAACATCAACGCTCGCCAGGCCCAAGCTGACAACAACGTTGTCAACGGTACATTTCTCGTAAATGGTATTTATGCTTCGTGTTTATTTGATACTGGAGCCGATAACTGTTTTGTATCGTTTGAATTCGAAAAGCTCCTAAACCGTAAACGCGCTAACCTCCCAACGACATTCAACGTAGAAATTGCCACTGGAAGAACCCTCACTGTTAATTCCGTTCTGCGTGATTATACCCTTGAGCTCAACAATCACGTCTTCCCGATCGATCTTATCCCAATACAACTTGGTAGTTTTGATATTATAGTAGGCATGGATTTTCTTCGTCAGAATCATGCTGAAGTTGTTTGTTTCGATAAGATGATCCGTTTCTCTCTTTCAAACGGTGATCAACTTTGTGTCTATGGCAAAGTCGCTTCGAAGGAACTGAAACTCATGTTATGTGTCCAAGCAAGCAAGTATCTCCGCAAGGAATACAAGGCTTTCTTGGCACACATTGTAGTAGCGGAGAAGGAAAAGAAAGAGAAGGAAATGGAAACGGTGATCGTGGTTCGTGAGTTTCCTCATGTCTTTTCCGATGAGTTACCTGGTTTACCGTCGTCTCGTGATATCGATTTGCGAATTAACCTCATTCCTGGAGCTAACCCTGTCGCTAAAGCGCCTTATCGTCTCGCTCCATCCGAAATGCGCGAACTCTCCAGTCAACTCCTGTAATTGCTTGATAAAGGCTTTATACGCCCTAGCACATCTCCATGGGGCGCACCTGTCCTCTTCGTTAAAAAGAAGGATGGATCGTTCTGAATGGGCATCGATTACAGGGAACTCAATAAGCTAACTATCAAGAATCGCTAACCCTTACCTCGAATCGATGATTTGTTTGATCAATTGCAAGGTGCTACGTGTTTTTCCAAGATCGATCTACGCTCTGGAAATCATCAGTTACAAATTCAGGAGGAAGATATACCTAAAACCGCTTTTCGAACTCGCTACGGCCACTATGAGTTTGTTGTTATGCCCTTTGGTCTTACCAACGCCCCCGCAGTCTTTATGGATTTGATGAATCGCGTGTGTAAACCCTTTCTCGACCTCTTCGTCATCGTGTTTATCGATGATATCCAGATTTATTCTAAGTCAGAAGCCGAACACGCGCAACACCTCTGTTTGGTTCTCGAACTACTCCAAGGAAATCGCCTTTACGCCAAGTTCTCCAAGTGTGAATTTTGGCTTGAGGAGGTTCAGTTTCTCAGTCACATTGTCAATAGTCAAGGTATCCACATCGATCTCGCGAAGATTGAAGCAGTTAAAAGTTGGATTACACCGAAGAACCCGTCCGAAGTTCGTTCTTTTCTCGGATTGGCGGGTTATTATCACCGATTCATCGCTGATTTCTCTAAAATCGCCGTTCCTCTTAGCTCTCTTACGCACAAAAACAAGCCTTTTGTTTGGGGAACTGAACAAGAAGAAGCCTTTCAAACTCTCAAGCGTATGCTTTGCAACGCTCCTGTACTCGCATTACCCGACGGAAACGACGACTTCGTAGTCTATTGCGATGCCTCTAACCTCGATCTTGGTTGTG
>JARYGA010060476.1:0-20836 GCA_030545235.1 Helianthus tuberosus | reverse complement strand
ACTTGTGGTACCGTTTCAAGAGCTGTAGATTGATGACAAATTGCAGTTTGTCAAAGAACCCATCGAAATCATGGATCGAGAAGTTAAGGTTCGTAAGCAAAGTCGGATTCCAATCGTGAGAGTCTGTTGGAACTCAAGACGTGGACCGGAGTTCACAAGGGAACGCGAGGATCAGATGAAGCTCAAGTATCCTCAATTATTCCCAACTGCCCCATCTAAATCTGATGCAACTGGTGAATTTCGGGGCGAAATTCCCTTTCAAGTTGAGGATGATGTGGCACCTGCGGAAAATCCACAGTCATCCTGATCAAACATCTCGCTGTGGGTTACTTGTCAAATTTCGGGACGAAATTTCTTTCAAGTTGGGGATGATGTGACAACTCGAGATTTCAAGGCCTTTCCTTTACGCATTACTTGTTCCACAGTTCATTTTATGTTGTATCTTGTGCATGATATGAGAATAGTTAAAGTATTGTTACGTTTGAGTGTTGCATGAAAACTTAAGTATTGTGTAATGTTTATTGTGTAATGTTATAATTATGTTTAACCTCGATTGAGAAACACTTGACGAAGGATGATTCTTCGTCACTCTCACTCCTCGACGAAGAGTAGAACTTCGTCACAATCAACCTTCGACGAAGGTTGATTCTTCGTCACACACACACCACGGCGAAGAATGCACTTCGCCAAAGGAATACTTCGCCAAAAAGGGGCCTTCGGCCCAGACTATTCGAGGTCCAGAATGGCCTGATTGTTATTTTGTGCGTATGACTTATCATATCACGTAACTACAAATCCCACAAACCCTAAGGCTCTCTCTCTCTCTGCGTAACGAGATCTAGGTCTCGAAGCCCTTCATCTCCAAACAAACTGGTTAGTGTCTTGTTCTCGTTCGTTGGATTAATACATGATATGTGGATTCGTGTTGTGATGATTTTGTATGAATATGTAGGATCTTGTGTACATAATGTTCCATTGTTGATCGGTCGTATGAATGTTTATTACGTAGTTAGGGTTTGTACGATGAAAGTGTTGAAGATCCTTGTGTGTTTCAATGATTAATGTTTGATTAGAATTGTACGTTAAATGAAACTGTTATGTTTTAGGTAGTCGATGATTGATCATAATTAGGGTTGTTGAACTTGTAAAATAACTGTGGGTTGATCCATTAATCCTGCTGAAAATGTGTTAACTGTTGTTATGTGATTTTGACGAACCTTTATGGTACTTCGCCGAACCCCATCTCGATGAAGGTTGGATACTTCGTCGAACCCCATCTCGACGAAGATTAGGTACTTCGTCACATTCCATCTCGACGAAGGATAGTCCTTCGTCGATAGAATTCTTCGCCATAAGTGTAAATTGACAGAAACAGTAAACAGATCATGATGTATAAGAAGATGGACACTTGTGTTTGTGAAATTTTATTTGTTGTATGGTGATAATGTTAACTAGAAATGTGGGTGGCCAATTCGTCTATAAAATGTTATTATGAGACTTGCACATGAGATGTGGACATGTATGAGGACTGAATACGTGATATGTGATAAACAGTGATCTTGTGGTAGATGCAAACTGTGTAAAATATGTGGCTTGATTGACTGTGAAACTGATTTTGATTGGTAACCACGGTAGGGTTTGGGTTGATCAACTTGGACGGGTAACTAAACATACCGAGCAATTCTAAGGTGAGTTCATTTCTCTTAAGCATGCATCCCGGTGGGTGGGACAATCAAATGGGTATTCCTTAGAGGAATAAATCTTGTGGGTAAAAACTGGAATGTTGGATAATACACTTATTTCCTATCACCGTAAGTCCCATCTTCTACCGAATAGTTACCTGAGAAGTAACGGGGTATTAGTTGATAGCGCTATTAGGCTTGGCAACCTCACATCGTACCTGAGAGGACGGGCGTGAACTAATGACCTTAATCATGACCAATGCTTAGATAGGGGGCATTGGGGACGGGCAAAACAATCTGGAAGCCATCGTGTACGGTACTCGAGTTATTTTCAACATTATAATCACTGAACTGAACTAAACACTTGGTAACTAACGTTTTCGTAAAACTATGAACTCACCAGCGTTGTCTTATACACTTGTTGCATGCTCGCAGGTCGTTAGGTACTATGGACAAGGAACTTGCTATCTGGGATTGCTGGAGTGGTCATGGGTCGCACTACTTGGATATGCATGACTTGTTTACTGATTTCACATACATTTGGTTTTGAAACGTTTAAACAACGATTTACTATTTGCTTCCGCTGGACATGTTAAACTTGGATTATGTTTATGAATGTTTTATCGTTATAAATGGAAACTTTGTTTAATATCTTGATATTGGTTCAATGTGATTAGTGGCTAGATCCTGGTACGTCACACGCCTAGCAGGGTTTCAGCATGTGGTATTTTGGGGGTGTGACAGATATTCCTTAAAAGCGACAACTGGCCCATCAGCTCATCTCCTTCTCCAACCCTTAGGCTATAAATACCAGCCCCTACCAAAGGTTTAAGGATCCGATTTTTCACTCTCTCACTCTTAACACACACTTGTTTCCTTCAAGGGCGAAGGATAAGGTATGTCCGGGGGGCGCCCGACCCCCCGAACTTTTCGATGCGTAGTGTTATGAATAGTACTTTCGTATAGGTATATACGTCCCCCCCCCCCCCCGGTTTCGCGAAAATTGGGGGGGGGGGGGTTCGCCAATGGTTTCCTTTCTCCCTTGAAAGAACAACTACTTGTTCTCACGCCGGAGCCTGGTTAAAAAAAAGAATCCCCACCTCCTCTTGGTTAAAAAAAGAATCCCCACCTCCTCTTAACAAATAATAGTGTTTTGTTTTGCAGATTATTCAGGAAGTCTTCAGCTTGCCACGACCAGGAAGAAAAATAGAAGGCAACCCCCTGTCGAGACCTCTCTACTGTTCTATCTCCTGCGGATCAAATCGGTTTTTCTTCACTTTATTTAGCTGTCATAAAACTTTATTTTCTATTTTCCTAACTTCAACGAGTATAAATCTTTTAGAGAAAATTGTTACAATCTTACAGAACAAGCGCACAATCTAAAAAAAACATTTTCAACTTGAACCATTTTACTTTTCTGATCTATAAGTTTTCTTAAAAATGTTTATTAATAAATCGATGTTTTCTAAAAGTAAAATAATAATATCGATAGATATTAAGACCTCAGAATTTTTTTGCAATACATTTAAAAAAACAAAATATAAAATAATTTATTACGGTCGAACAAATATACTTCAAACATCTAATTTGCTTTATTTTTTCTATCAAACAATCGGATGAAAATGACAAAAAATCACAAATCTCAGGAACGATTTTGGCAAAAAAGTCAGATTTTTGAATGAAAATAGCAAAAAGTTCTAAAAGTGAAGGAGTATATGATATAAAAAAATTCTTTTAGATGAAAATGACAAAAATATCCAAATTTCAGGGATGATTTTAACAATTTACTCTAAGAAATGAACATTAATTTTGACAACTTTAAATATACTTCGTAAGAAGTCACTTCCATTCAATTTGCTACATAACTTTATGCAAACAAATATCCACAACTTTAAATCTAATAACATACATTCAAAATTTACAAATATTAAAACAATCAATACCCCAATTAAAAATTCATAACCACTACGCACTTGGTCAACGTTGGCAACTCCGACCTACTTTTAGCTCGTGTGCGGGCCCCCCTGCAAATTGGAATCCAGACCAATCATTAACCGGCAAACATAATTCTTAAACCGGCGGCCGACCGACATCTCCACCTTTCGTACCGGACGCGTCACTTTTCGGACCAACGTTATTCAGAGCCGCCTTGTCTCCCGTCGCTGACGACGTCGACGCGCCACCGTTATCCGACACAACCTTTTGACTCCTAACGGAAAACGCTCGTGACAAGAACGACGGCGCCCGTGCAAATATCCACCGGTCCGACCGCACGGCTACCCGGTCCAAACTCCCCATTCGCCGGTAAGATCTTCCCCGGCTGCTACCTTCTCCGGTTCGGTACCCTTTTCTCGAACTTCCTTCCCCGGCCATTCTCACCGTGCTTCCAGACCGGTTCATTAAGGCCGTAGTTATCACCTGCTTCCGCACCTCCTCTGGTAGCCTTAACGTGAACCGGTCAATGTTCTCACCCGGCTGCACGAGTGAGTGGCCAGTGGAGTGCGATCTAAACTTTTCAAACAGAGCCGGTCCACGGACAGATTTTGACCGTGGAGGCAGGCTCTGTTTAGTACTCTGGTTCCGGTCAAGAACCGGAGCCAGAGTAGTCGGATCAGCAGTTTCGTTGCTAATCCGAATAGAGACGTCGTCGGTGGTTCCTTCCTCCACCGACAAATTATTCGCACCAGCCGCTAGTTCCAACTCACTGGCGAGTTGTGCTGTCTCGCCAGGTTTTGGAACTAGATCACACCGGCACACTGGGCAGGTAACGTGGTGCTCGAGCCACGCGTCGATACACTCCGCATGGAAAACATGATCGCATTTCGGAATCAACCGGATTGTTTCTTCGTCCTCGAATTCGTTAAGGCATACGGCGCACTCTAGCGCGCCTTTGCCGATCTTTAATCCTTTCACGGTTGAATAAGCGAACGTCGGGAAGGTCTCAAGGACCTCCGCGTCCAGACCGCGGGAGGCTGCAGCTAGCCTCCCACGGCGCATCGAAAGAGCAGCACGGACGCTCGCTCCTCCGTCGCTCGAACACCTACGGATGTAGATCGAGAAAAACCCCATGAAGAACAACGCAGCAACAAGAACAACGATTATAATCGCCATTGAAGGGCTGAATTTAGCGTATGGATAATCCGACGGTGGTGATGGGGGTTGAGCGTCCACATAGTAGAGTGAAAGCAATAATATGAAAAACGTAACTGGTTTATAATTTTTTCCGGTTGAAATCATGTTTTGAGATATCTCCGGCAGTGGAGTAGAGAGAGAGAAAAATAAAATGTGAGGGTTGAATTGTTTAAAGGTGGGTGTGAGTCGAGCGAGCATAAAAAGACCATCTTTTTTTGACTTTTGGAACAAGGCTCGGATTGGTAGTTTCTTTTCATCTTCTACGTGGAAAGTTCTGATAAATACGGTGTGAAATCAAGTATACATATGCTGAAACCTCCTACCAAAACATATCCGATTAATTATTTGTATATTTTTAGAAATTGTTCTATTTTCAATATTTAGGGTGAAACGGGTGACTCCTAATGCGATGCGAGTAAATTTTTTTTAACCCAATCATATATTGTCATGTCATTTTCTATCTTTAACTTTCTTTTTACCCAAAAACATAAGGGGTGCACCCCCGAGATGAGGGAAACTATTTTTTTCCTTTTTATATAAACTATTAATTTTTTTTTTTGAGTCTGGTCGAACGGGGTGATTCCCGTCCGATTGGATGAGTTGGACTTGATGTGGTTTCCGTTGTTTAACACGTCCTCACACCGTCTCGGTGAAACCGCAAACTTTCTAACTTAACTAAATTTCCAAAATTTTCAAACAAAACACTCACTCAAACGATTAGCCGTCCAATCGGACGGCCATCCGATCTAACGACTATTCGACCAGGTGACTTGTGATCTCAACACTTAAACTATTTTACAAAACTTCAAAGAATATTAGTTTCAAACGGATAGCCATCCGACCGAACGGTCATCCGTCCGGGTGACCATCCGACTGGATGACCTGACCTTTAGAGACACCTTACACTTTTCAAAATGCTACAACGAAAACTTCAAAGTTCAAACATTTCACAAACACACTCCATCGAACGACCCTCCGACCGAATGGTCATCCGTCAGGACGGTCATCCGATCGAACCACTGTTCGATCACTCATCTCTTCGACGCACTATTTAACGCACTGTTCAACGCTTACACTATCGTTATCTGATCAGGCTAACCTTCAAGCGCTCCCTTCAATCCAAGGAAGTGTTTATTTACTAAACACGCTCTGAGAGTATACTCGATCCCTTTTTGCTTAACGCATTTTTGGGTGTTACATACGTTACCTATATCAAATCACATCAACACACAATGCAACTCTTTTTATACGCTAACCGCTCTCGCATGTTAATACGTGTTTTCGATGAATGCTTGTATGTTATGTTTACACAGTGATTGTTGCCTGACACCTTTGCAACGATAGTACTATAGTTTAGACTCAGCACCTGTCGTGGACAGGGGTTGTTAAAGGCTTTACTTCACGTGTCACAGTGTTGATATGTGTTGCGCATTCTACAACTCGCAGTCATGTATGTCCATAATCATTGTCGATAGCTTACTTGCTTCACATCTCTACGTGTTACATGCTGGTTATGCGTAAATCGCTTTCGCTATACTATATGCTATTAAACTTGTATGCTCACCTTTACACTATGTGTATTGACTTTATTTTAACGTATGTGACAGGTATTTAGGATGCTATGCTATGACCTGCTTTTGTGGAATCAAGCTAAGGGAGTCTAGAAATAAACAAATTAAAATCTGAGTTGTCGGAACAATTATTTGTCTTTGAGAACAACGTCTGTAATAACTGTTTTACTTTATATGTTTGTGGTATGGGACATGAATGTTAAATATATGGTAATCAATAGTTGTTATGGATTCTTGTGGAGAATCTGTTTCGCTCAATGCCGTGCCCCGATGTTTTCGCCATCGGTTGGTGTATGACAGATTGGTATCATAGCCATAACTATAGGGAATTAGGCAAGACACGACCTAGTCCTGGTCGATGTCTTAGAATTGACCTAGTCTATAGTCTAAGTACCAACAGACCGCATTGTGCGAACCCGGTAGAAGTTTTGCGCGAGCTTACTCTTTATACTCTCGTTTGTACTCGCTAAACTCACAACTTTGCGCGAACACTGCATATTGTCGCTACGCGTAACCACTCAGCCTTCCTAAGGCTGACAACACACACGCTTTTCGAAAACACTCGCGTGACACAAACGAGTGATTTGGTCGAGATTAGGTGTGAAAACCGTAAACTCTCGACAGAATCACTCACCCAACACGCATTTTTATTATTAAAACACGAGAATTTGCGTTGAGTCAGGTGTGAAAACCATACCTCGACGAAATTCTCCCTATCTATCTCGTGATTTTATCACACGAACAGGAATAAAATTGTTAAGTTAGGGGTGAAACCCGCATCTTAATGACATATTCCGCCTTATATTTTGGTTTTACAAAAACTCTCACCAAAGTATCGATGGGTTCCAACGACTAGGGTCACGTAATGGCCGAAAGGATGTGTGTCGTTCGCCCGGATTGAGGCGAGAGCATAGTCTAGAAGGCCAAAGCGTGTACTCAAAGTCGATTGAGAATAGTCGAATCACTTTGGGTAGTCAATGTCTACACACCCAAGACATTCTATTTCGATTCTAAGCTCGCAGCCGCTGACTCTGTGAATTATCGATTTATGTGTTTTTATATTTATGTGTTTCGATTTTTGGAGACTAATTCGCTTTTCACTCTCCGCTTTTATTAAACGCGCACAACTCGCAAAGCTATTTGTATCTCAAAACGCTAACAAATCGCAGTCAATCTATGAACCCTCGCATGCTATGCTACTCGCTATCTCTCATCGCATTTACGGAAGTGAGCGAACCATACGCCGTGATACTCGCATTCGCTACTCTCGAACACGCTCGCGAACTTGAATAATAGGTGAATACGTGCAAAATATGTAGGTGAATATGTGCAAAATATAGTTGAATATATGCTTCAATGCTCTACATGCTTAGGTGCTTCTGTGTTTACATGCTTATGTGCCTATGTGATTATGTGCCAATATAGTTATATGCCTATGTGTGAACGTGTTCCTGAGCTTTATAAGTATGTTAGTCAAACACTGTATGGCGAGGTTGAGCGAATCGCGTCTAAATCCTGTGACGATGTTTGTGGCAGACAATGTCGTCATTCGGATCCCACACCTCCCGCGCTAACCGCGCGCAACCACGCTGACAAACGCATTGCATCGCTAGTCGCCAAGGAAATGGCCAAGGTCGTTCCGCAAATCGTCAGCGAAATCAATGAAGTCGCCAGCAAGTCCTCTGAGGAATCAAAGACCGACTCGCCCCGAGCTACTTTTAGCTTCAAGCAATTTAAAGCTTGTGGACCCAAAGATTTCACTAGGGAAGATGGGCCGAGTGCAATGTTTCAATGGTTTGACTCGATTGAAGTCACTCTTCGTCAAAGCGGGTGTCCAGACAACCTCCGCACTGTTAACGCTACTGGAGTCTTCCAGTCTAGGGCACTGGAATGGTGGACAGCAGAGCGCAACAGGCGTGGGAACGACGCAGCCTATGGACTCTCTTGGGAGGAATTGAAAGAAGTCATTATGAAAGAATTATGTCCCCCACATGAACTTCAGAAGCTGGAAGACGAGTTCTGGAATATCAAGCAAGAAGGTGGCGACAATGCTGGTCTTACTGCTCGCTTTAAACAGCTCAGCATCATCTGTCCTGGCCAAGTCTCAACTCCCGACATCACAATCAAGAAATACATTCGCGCGTTACCTGATTGTGTTGCCGATTTTGTCCAAGCAGCCAAGACTACTACCATTGAGGAGACCTTCCAGCTCGCTCCTGAGATTAATGACAAGCGAGTTCGGGTTGGTTACTTCAAGAACACCACCAAAAGTCTCCATCAAGTTATCACTACTCCCGCTCCTAAAACCGCCACACCTCAAGCTTCGAAGTCTTCACGCTGCAAGCGCAAGAGCAACAACAACAACAATAACTGTGATGTCACTGCCGCTCCTCTCAATGCTATCTCTGCTCAACCCCAGAACCAGAACAGCCAAGTAGCCGCACCCGTGACCAACGCACCTCCTGCAAAACGTGCGTACACTGGTTCTCATCCCCTGTGCATTACTTGTACTTACCACCGTCCAGTTGGGATCGCTTGCCGTTTTTGTGTCCACTGCAACATCTACGAACACTTTACCGCAAACTGCCACACTAGCCCTCGTCAAGCTCAAGTTCAAGCTCCTCCTGCACTGCCAGTTCCCCTTCCCGCTCCTCAGGGCCAACAAGCAGCTCCTGCTCCCGCTGCTCATGCACGAGCGTGCTATGCATGTGGTGATCCAAACCACTTCGCAAACGTCTGCCCAAACCGAGTGGTGAAGCAAGAGCCACAACAGCAACCAGCGCAGCAACAACATCAACGGCAGCAGCCTCAGCAGCCAGCTCAGCAAGCAGCCCGCTGACGAGCTTTCAACATCAACGCTCGCCAGGCCCAAGCTGACAACAACGTTGTCAACGGTACATTTCTCGTAAATGGTATTTATGCTTCGTGTTTATTTGATACTGGAGCCGATAACTGTTTTGTATCGTTTGAATTCGAAAAGCTCCTAAACCGTAAACGCGCTAACCTCCCAACGACATTCAACGTAGAAATTGCCACTGGAAGAACCCTCACTGTTAATTCCGTTCTGCGTGATTATACCCTTGAGCTCAACAATCACGTCTTCCCGATCGATCTTATCCCAATACAACTTGGTAGTTTTGATATTATAGTAGGCATGGATTTTCTTCGTCAGAATCATGCTGAAGTTGTTTGTTTCGATAAGATGATCCGTTTCTCTCTTTCAAACGGTGATCAACTTTGTGTCTATGGCAAAGTCGCTTCGAAGGAACTGAAACTCATGTTATGTGTCCAAGCAAGCAAGTATCTCCGCAAGGAATACAAGGCTTTCTTGGCACACATTGTAGTAGCGGAGAAGGAAAAGAAAGAGAAGGAAATGGAAACGGTGATCGTGGTTCGTGAGTTTCCTCATGTCTTTTCCGATGAGTTACCTGGTTTACCGTCGTCTCGTGATATCGATTTGCGAATTAACCTCATTCCTGGAGCTAACCCTGTCGCTAAAGCGCCTTATCGTCTCGCTCCATCCGAAATGCGCGAACTCTCCAGTCAACTCCTGTAATTGCTTGATAAAGGCTTTATACGCCCTAGCACATCTCCATGGGGCGCACCTGTCCTCTTCGTTAAAAAGAAGGATGGATCGTTCTGAATGGGCATCGATTACAGGGAACTCAATAAGCTAACTATCAAGAATCGCTAACCCTTACCTCGAATCGATGATTTGTTTGATCAATTGCAAGGTGCTACGTGTTTTTCCAAGATCGATCTACGCTCTGGAAATCATCAGTTACAAATTCAGGAGGAAGATATACCTAAAACCGCTTTTCGAACTCGCTACGGCCACTATGAGTTTGTTGTTATGCCCTTTGGTCTTACCAACGCCCCCGCAGTCTTTATGGATTTGATGAATCGCGTGTGTAAACCCTTTCTCGACCTCTTCGTCATCGTGTTTATCGATGATATCCAGATTTATTCTAAGTCAGAAGCCGAACACGCGCAACACCTCTGTTTGGTTCTCGAACTACTCCAAGGAAATCGCCTTTACGCCAAGTTCTCCAAGTGTGAATTTTGGCTTGAGGAGGTTCAGTTTCTCAGTCACATTGTCAATAGTCAAGGTATCCACATCGATCTCGCGAAGATTGAAGCAGTTAAAAGTTGGATTACACCGAAGAACCCGTCCGAAGTTCGTTCTTTTCTCGGATTGGCGGGTTATTATCACCGATTCATCGCTGATTTCTCTAAAATCGCCGTTCCTCTTAGCTCTCTTACGCACAAAAACAAGCCTTTTGTTTGGGGAACTGAACAAGAAGAAGCCTTTCAAACTCTCAAGCGTATGCTTTGCAACGCTCCTGTACTCGCATTACCCGACGGAAACGACGACTTCGTAGTCTATTGCGATGCCTCTAACCTCGATCTTGGTTGTGTTCTTATACAACGGGACAAGGTTATCGCGTACGCCTCTCGTCAGCTCAAGATCCACGAGAAGAACTATAACCCATGATATCGAACTCGGTGCAGTTGTTTTTGCGTTAAAGATTTGGCGACACTACCTTTATGGTACCAAGTGTACGGTCTTCACCGACCATAAGAGGCTGCAACACATCTTGAACCATAAAGAGCTGAATATGCGCCAACGCATATGGGTTGAACTTCTCACGATTACGACTGTGAGATTCGCTACCATTCAGGCAAAGCAAATGTCGTTGCCGATGCTCTTAGTCGACGAAGCTATTTACATAGCGTTCGCAATGTTCAAGCCCAACACGACCTCGAAGCTCTACTACGTGATGTTCAGCACACATGCTTCATTGAGAATACCTTGAGAGAGGAAATGAAGAAGTGTGGTGCTGAAACCCAACTTATCACCAAATCGAACGGTATCTACTACTATCTCGATCGCATCTGGATCCCTAGTCGCAATAACCTTCGGGAGATATTGCTGACTGATGCCCACAAATCTCGATATTACATTCATCCCGGTGCCGATAAGATGTAACAGGACCTGCGAGCCAGGTATTGGTGGCCTGGAATGAAGAAGGATATCGTTCTCTATGTTTCGAAGTACCTAACTTGTTCTAAAGTCAAGGTTTAACAACAACGACCCTCTGGCTTGCTCGTACAACCCGAGATTCCTATGTGGAAATGGGAGAGTATAGCCATGGATTTCATACGAAACTCACGCGCACACCATCAGGTCACGATAGCATTTGGGTTATCGTTGATCGTCTCACTAAATCCGCCCACTTTCTGCCGATACGTGAAGACTACAAGGTTGAACGATTAGCACGAATCTATACCGATGAAGTTATTTGTCGACATGGGACACCTCGTGACATCATTTCTGACCGCGATGGTCAATTCACTTCGCGTCTCTAGGAAACTTTTCAATCTGCTCTCGGTACTACTCTTAATCTTAGTACTGCTTTCCATCACCAGACCGACAGTCAGACTGAACGCACGATTCGCACCCTTGAAAACATGCTTCGCTCAAGTGTTATAGATTTCTTTTTTACAACGGGTTTCATACGAACAACATCGTTACCATACAACGTTTTTGGTTGATTTTCTTTCGATTATCTTTCAGTGTTTTTTTCTATATTTTCTTTTTATTCTTGTTAGCAGTTCCGTTCGCAACACGCTCGTAGTGATTTCAAAACATATATAAACACAGACTAAATAACAAAAGAAATTCCCTGCAACGCAACGAACTTCTTTAAACCTAGTTATTACCTACATATACATTCTCAACTTGAGGGAATAGTGCCAGGCAGCTTGCCTGGCACTTCCCTATTGGACTAACCCATTTTTAATTTAATTTTATTCACAGTTTATAATTACGTTTTCGTCATTCATTTAAAATTACGTTTTTACCCCCCAGCTCAAAATAAAATTATAATTTTGCCCCTATCTCAAAATTACGCTTTTGCCCTCGGGTTAAAAACTCATTTTTAATTTTCTTCCCAGTTTAAAAATTACGGTTTTGCCCTCCGTTTAAAATTACGTTCCCCCCCCCCCAGTTCAAAATAAAATGTTGTTTTTTCATCTGGCTCAAAATTATGATTATGTCCTCAGCTCAAAATTATGTTTTTACCCATAGTTCCAAGTATATTTTCAAGTTGAGGGAATAGTGCCAGACACTTCCCTATTTGACCAACTCATTTTTAATTTAATTTTATTCTCAGTTTAAAATTACGTTTTCGTCTTTCATTTAAAATTACGTTTTTGCCCCCAGCTTAAAATAAAATTATAATTTTGCCCCTAGCTCAAAATAACGCTTTTGCCATCGGTTCAAAAACTCATTTTTAATTTTGTTACCAGTTTAAAATTACGGTTTCGCCCTCCGTTTAAAATTACGTTTTTGCCCCCAGTTTAAAATAAAATGTTGTTTTTTTTCCTCTAGCTCAAAAATACTATTCTGCCCTCAGCTCAAAATTATGTTTTTGCCTACAGTTCAAAATAAAATTATGTTCCCCTCGTAGCTCAAAATTATGATTTTGCTCTCAGTTTAAAATTATAATTTCGCCTCCAGTTCAAAATTTAATTACGATTTTGCCCTCTGTATAGTCATACATGTTATGGGAGAGAAATATTCGGCTTATTGTCCCTCGATGCAGACGGGGCAAAAACTAGTTAATATTACAAACGTGAAATAAAATATACGGTCACATCTTGATCTAATACTTTTTTGTCTTGTTTTAGAATTAAATATGTCTTGTTTTAGAATTAAATATTCAATGAACAAAAGGCTGCTTAATTCAAAAGAAGCCGGCTAGAGAACACGTGGTTAAGTTAAAGCCATCATGGGGTATTTAAAATATTCTTAAACCGGAAACTTCAACACATAAATAGGTAAATTGTATTGATTTTATATATATATACTAGAATTAGAAAAATACTCAATAAATATATATCAAATAAACATAGTCGTGGAGTTAGATTTTTAAAATAAATTAACAAAAACAATTTATTTAAGAAGGTCAAATTAAATAATGAATAAGATTTCATTAAAAAGGATTACTAAAAATATAAAAAAACAAAATATAAAATAAATATAAGCCCAAATTTAGAACAAAAAATAAATAACCACTTAAAACCCCTATATCACTGTCCATGATAACTTTCTATTAATATATATATAGGGCCAGGATCATTTCAGACCCATAAATATTTACAGAACTCGCAGAACTCCTAATAAACAATCTTTTTATTTATATATTTTTATGTTTAGGATAATTTTATCATTTATTAGGTGTATTTTTACGATTACATACATGTTAAGAGTAATTTTATCATTTTTATATGTAATTTATAATTACACATATGTAACCTAGTTTTTTACATATATGTAATTAGTTATGACACACATATATAATTTTTGGCAATTAAACATATGTAAACTACTTTTAACATGTATGTAATCAAAGAAATACATATAATAGATGATAAAAAAAAAAATCCTAAATACAAAAACTTATATATAAAATGATTGTTTATTAGGAGTTCTGAAAGTTCTGTAGTTATTTAGAGTTCTGTAGTTATATAAAATCAGTTGGTAGGGGTTCGGTTCGTTTTGGTACCGACAATCCTTATAGTAGCTGAAAGAGAAAACTAAAAAAATAAAGTTGTGATATGCACAAAAGGATATATATTAATATCAATCAACAACCATAAAAGAATATCGGTTCCGATACTACCGATGTTGGTACCAAGGTTGTTAGACTAAAATCAGCTCGTTAGTCACGTATCAATACTCAAATACAGAAATATATGTTTTTTATATTTTTATTTTACAATAATAAAAATAAATTACTATTTATTCTCACTATAAATCAAATCAAACTAGGTTTATCACCCTAGCCGCGTTGCGGCGAACTTCTTTTTTTATTTAGTCTGTGTTTACATGTGTTTTGAAATCACTACGAGCGCGTTGCACATGAAACCACTAACAAGAATAAAAAGAAAATGTAGAAAACAGTAAAAATAATCGAAAGAAAATCAACCAAAAAAGTTGTATGTTAATGATGTTATTCGTATGAAACTCGTGGTCAGAGATGAGCAAATAATACTGGGTACCGATACCGAATTTCCCAAACTGAAGGATCCTAAGTACCAATTCGGTACCGAATTTTGGCGTTCCTAGTACCGGTTCGCTACCAATTTTTACCTTCGTATGCCGGTATCGTAACCGGTATTTTCAGTATCGGTTGCCACCGAGCTCATCCCTACCCTTAAAACTAAAAAAAGAAATCATTAAAAGTTGAAGAAAATCAGCAAGAAAAAGTTGTATGATACCGTTGTTATTTGTATGGCACCCGTGATCATGGATGAGCAAATGGTACTGTGTAGCGGTACCGAATTTCCCGAAATAAAAGATTTTCAAACTCAATCCGGTACCGACTTTTAGCGTTTTCTGTATCAGGCTGGTGCCGATTTTTACCTTCATGCACCAATAATGAACCGGACCGTACCTGTATTTTCGATACCAGTATTGGTTGACACCAAACTTATCCAACTGAGAAAGTAAAGAAAATAATAATAATAATAATAATAATAATAATTATATTAATATAATATAATAGAACTACTGTTCATTTCAACTGTATTATCAATATATAGTAATAATATATAATTAGCTATAATAAATATAATTACATTAAATATAATATTAAAATTTAGATTTACTGTTCATAAAAAGTTTATATTCATATATATAATAATAATTTTCGGTTTGATCAATTATGCAGCAAATTAAGATCTCACGGTGTAGAGTGACGTGGAGTGGTCTGGAGGCCTTCACTACACCGGCACACTGCTCCGTACCATGGTGTGGTGGTAGCGTGAGGGGAGGGCGTTTAGATTTTCACTGGCGTGGAGAGGAGAAGTGATGTGTGTAAAATGCAACATATAAATTACATCAAATGAGGCATAAAACTAACCCTTTTTAAGTACTAATATTGGAAAAAGAGTGTTTTTGTCTTCCTTTTGTATTTTCAGGATTAAATGAGCTCAAAAACGCAAAAGAAGCAAAAAGACAGCTAAATCCAACATAAATACAAGAAAAGGAACATTAGTGGACTGCCCGACCCCTCAACGGCACCTTCCAAAGCAAAATAGAGAAATCAGAAGACTGAACACGCCCCGTGCTCAGCCAGCACGGGGCCGTGCCCAAGAAGCAGCAGAAAAGACAAATCTATAGAAGCTTCTATTGCCCATCACGGGGCCGTGCCCAGCGGACACGGGGGCGTGTCGAAAGTACAGCAGGCGCATTTATTGTAATTGCGAATTACAATTAATGAGGAGAGAGATTGTCAGACGGACACGGGGCCGTGCCCAGCGGACACGGGGTCGTGTCCAGCTCTCTGTTCAGCCTATAAATAGGAGTGCTTGGATTCATTTCATCTCATCCCTTGGCACACCACCTCTCTCACACTTCATCCACCACCCACCACCATCACAACACCATCATCCACCACCATCATCCATTGTCCATCGTAGAGTGTGTGAGTCGTCTCGGGATCCAAGATTGATCGTAAGAGTTCTTGACAATCAAGGCCATGTTTGCCTAAGTCTCTTACATCACTTGGTGAAGACAAAGTGTCTAGTATAATACTTTTAATTTCTAATCTTTTGCACTTTTTATTTGGTTTTGTATTAATGACTTTAATAACTAGTTACTTATGTTGAAGGTGATCTTTCCTTATCGTTTGTCCGTGGTGTCTTGGCATTATTTTACTGTCTATATAAAATAAAGGATTTTCACCATTCATATCTCCACGGTCTATATGGAGGTATGTTGGCTACCTGGTAGGGGGTTAAGGGAACGGTTTGGTAAAGGTCTTGCCATTGTTCAGCGTTTAGAGGTCCTGCAATGGACCTGGGTCAAATTTAGTAGGACCTCCTTCAATACTTCACGGTATTGGATAGCGGGGGTCCAAACTCTTTGATCCCCTCATAAGTTAACTACTATTAATACTATAACCCGGCTATTTAGGACTGTATCCCTGCTGACTCAGACTACTTAGCCGAGGGTAACGTCACCGCCAAAAGCGGGGCCTACCACAATACTGCATTAATAACTTAATTCATTATCTTCCAATAATCCACCCTTTTAGGATTGTATCCCTGCTGACTCAAACTACTGGGGTGAGGGTAACGTCACCTTCAAAAGAGGGGCCTACTACAATAACTAAGATAATCTCTTAATTATGTGCAAAAGTGCGGAAATAATCAAAGGTTATACTAGATACGAGTCGGAACCAAGTGATTCATCTTGTCTATCTGTTTTTTATTTTATTTTTATTTTCAGCATTTTAGTTAGTTTTTATTTTTCTTAGTTTAAAACATTTTTCTAAACTTTTTATTTTGGTTAGACATTGAGGATAAACCGGTACTAAAAGCTCTTGTGTCCTTGGACGACCTCGGTATCTTACCAACGCTATACTACACTCAACGATGGGTGCACTTGCCCATATGTGTGTTTAGTGTTAGTGAAATATCGTGTTTTATAAATTTAAAACTTGGCTAAAATAAGTGTTAAAAAGGGCTTAAAATATACACCTAATATATATAACACTTTATCGCACATCAAGTTTTTGGCGCCGTTGCCGGGGACACAAGGATTTTAAGAAAGTTAGGAATCAACGGCCTAACCATTTTTTTTTATTTTTTTAGGTTTTTTCTTAGTTTTTCAGCTTCTGCAGAGCTCAGCACGGGCCGTGCCCGGTCAGACACGGGCCGTGCCCAGCAACATCACTGGCAGTTTTTATTTTCTGAGTTACAGAGAGCTGAACACGGGGCCGTGTCGGTGCAACACGGGGTCGTGTCCAACTCCCAGTAACTGGGAATCCAGAAAACAATAACTGTATCTCTGACCACGGGCCGTGTTCACTGAGCACGGGGCCGTGGCGAACTTTCTGACCAACGTTCTTTTCTGTTTTTATTGCAGGACTTGGAACCCAGGTGCCACATTTGACCCTCCTACGTAGTGCATGAGCTCCGGTTCTAGTAGAGACATAAAAGAACCCTTAGAAGAACCCGAACGCTTTCTCAGAAAAAGACTTAAAGCTAAAAATCAAGAGAAAGCTTCGGGGGACCCAATTCCAATGGCGGACCAACGTACCCTCATGGATTACCTACGGCCTACCGTAGGCAATCTCGGCGCCGCTATCAATGCACCAAATGTCGAGGCCAACAACTTCGAACTTCGGCCGCATTTGATACAAATGCTCCAAAACTCCGCAACCTTCCACGGGCTTGCGGACGAGGATCCCCATCTACATATTACTAACTTCTTAGAAATATGTGATACCTTTCGGATCAATGGAGCATCAAATGACGCCATCCGCCTTCGAATGTTTCCTTTTTCACTAAAAGACCGAGCTAAGGCTTGGCTTAACACCCTCCCAGTTGGATCGGAAAACACCTGGGATGAACTCGCCCAAAAGTTTTTGTATAAGTATTTCCCTCCTGCTAAAACGGCTAAATTAATGACTGAAATTAATACATACTCACAAGAGGATGGGGAATCCTTATATGAAACTTGGGAAAGGTTCAAGGAGCTTCTAAGAAAGTGTCCTCACCACGGTCTAGCGGTATGGCAACAAGTATCCACTTTCTACAATGGATTGTTGCCACACACAAGACAAACACTTGATTCAAGCTCCGGGGGACTTTTAGGTAATCGTCGCCCAAATGAAATATATAACCAAATTGAGGAAATTGCTCAAACCAATTTTCAATGGCACACTCCCCGAGGTAATAAATCTATTGCCCCGGGCGCCCATAAGGTTGATGAAAGCACCTCTTTACAAGCCCAAATCGAGGCCCTCTCTTCAAAAATCAAAAAGCTAGAAATGACAAAAACGGCCTCGGTTATGGCTTGTGAAGGGTGTGGTGGGTCACATGAAAATTGGAGTTGTATGAAAGAATTAGATGAACAAACAGAAACGGTAAACTACATTGATAATAGACCTAGGCCGTTAGGTCCTCCAACGGGTACCTACAACCAAGGATGGCGTAACCACCCAAATCTTGGTTGGAGAGATCCCGGCAATAGTAGTAACCAACAAAACCAACGAACTAATTTTCAACAACCACAAAATTTCTCTCAACAACAAGGTGGAAGAGAAAGGCTTGAAGATACTGTATCTCGCCTCATCTCTGACACTGAAAAGAAAAACTCGGATCGATTTCAACAATTGGAATCGAATTTTAGAAATCAACAAGCTAGCATTCAAAACGTTGAAAAACAATTAAATCAACTAGCTCAAAATTTCTCCGAGAGACCACAAGGCGCGTTACCTAGTAATACCGAAACCAACCCGAAGGCACAAGTACATCTTATCACATTAAGAAACCGAACCGTGGGTCCCGAGGATGCTCCATTGCCGCCAAATGAAAGGAGCCATTCTAGCCAGCCGGTGACTCCTCCTGCGCCAGAAAAGGCTTCTCTACCAACTCAAGAGCCCACAAAGACTCCTCCAATTCCGTACCCCGGTAGGTTGAATCGTCAGAAGACCGATGAGCAATTCGCTAAATTCGAAAATTTACTAAAACAATCGCATGTTAATATTCCTTTTATTGAGGTCCTAACCCAAATGCCTAAATACACAAAATTTATGAGGGATTTCCTCACAAACAAAAGGAAAATTGAATCATTGCAATTAGTTAATTTAGGCGAAGAATGCTCCGCCTTAGTGCTCAACAAACTTCCACAAAAGAAAATCGATCCCTGAAGCTTCACAATTCCTTGCTCGATTGGGGAATCTCCCGTTCGTAATGCATTAGCCGATCTGGGGGCTAGCATTAACCTCATGCCCACATCAATGTTCAAACGACTCGGCCTAGGAATAACAAGCCCTACAAAGATGAGCATACAACTCGCCGACAGATCCGTCAAATTTCCACAAGGTGTTGCTGAGAATTTGTTGGTAAAAGTTGACAACTTCGTTTTCCCAACCGACTTTGTCATCCTAGACATGGAAGAAGACACCGATGTCCCTCTCATCCTCGGGAGGCCATTTCTAGCCACCGCCCAAGCGGTGGTAGACATGAATGACGGAACATTAACATTGAAGTTTGGGGATGAGGAGGTGAAGTTTGAATGTGGAAAAAGAATTGAGGACGAAGACCCGGTCAACTACATGCAGGTCATAGACTCAAGCTTGGATGATGCTCTCCGACGGTGTAACATGGGATGCAATACATCCCACTTGGGTGACATATGACTGGCTTTGGGTCTAGCCAAGGACCCTTATAAACGTGGCGCACCACAGAGGCATTCCGCGGAACTATCCTTAGTTTAATTTAGATTAATTTTTATGTTTTCTAGTTTTAATTTTCAGGAATAAAACACACTCATGGTGGTAAAGGATGAAAAGGGGAACGAGAAAAATGAACCCATGCACAAGAACAAGGCAACCCGACAATTCTCCCCATTTCAGAAGGTTCAACACGGGCCGTGCCCAACCAACACGGCCCCGTGCTGAGCACCCTGCAGAAAACGCCCAGTACAGGTAACTGGACACGGGCCGTGTTCACCCAACACGCCTCCGTGTCCAGGCTTCTGTTTCTCTTGTTTTAATTCTGTTACTGGCACTTGAACACGGGGCCGTGCCCGGACAACACGGGGCCGTGTTCAGTGCCCAGTAACACAAATTTTTGCTTTTTAAACACTAGTTTACACATCTAATCAACCTAAAAATTTATTTTTGGGACACATTGAGGACAATGTGTAATTTAAGTGTGGGGGGATGCTAAAACCTTGAATTTTGCAAGTCCTAAATACAAGCCTTACACAAAACTCTATTGGAACCGCTAATCACCCCAAATTTTTTTCAAAAAAAATTTCATTTTTTTTACTTGTCTAGGTTTAATTCGGGAAATTCAAGTTCTCAAAAAGGTTATATTTTTACAAATTTACAACTGATAGCGTAGTGATAAAAAGAACCAACATAAGAAAATTATGAAAAGACATAGCAAACTTATTTAAAATTTGATTATATATACTTGATCACATAAAAACCCATTCCCACAAAAGTGAGTTTTGAGCCTTTATTGAGCACACAATTACATATCATTTGACTAAATGCTCATTTTTCGTTTCTTGTGTGAATAGCCGCTTGGTTCTTACGACTCTAGAACTTGCCATGACAATACATTCCCGGTCCTTATCAACTTAAACCCGAGTAAGTAAATGATGGAGGCATTAGGACTAACCCTTTTTATTTCTACACCATTATTTTTCTTTTTCTTTTACCACCTACCCAAAAAATCCCCCTAGTTAGCCCCTTTGAGCCTAAACCTTTTCGTTTCATCACCCAAACAAAAATCCTTTTACCCATCAAAACCTTTTTCATTTTTAACCCTTTATTTTTGTAACAAGTTTGGTTCTTCGTAAAAAAAAAAATGTGTGATAATGATGAAGCAAAAAGAAAATAAACAAACAAGTTAATCAAA